>OZ022240.1:0-57500 GCA_963978895.1 Erpobdella octoculata | reverse complement strand
CACTTGGAGAAAATGCTTAGTGAAAAGAAGACAAATGAAGAAACAAAATCAGAAATTCAAGATCTTCTGCCTAAAGTTGTTTTGTGTTTTTAATAATTGTATTCTTTATTCTATCTACAAAATAATTTAGATTTGCATAGAAAGTAGACAATAAGAATATTAAGATTTCATTTAAATAATGATTCAATAGATAGATGGATTTAGTAAAGAAGACATGGCAGATACGATTAAAAAGTACAACATGAAATCTCCGATCACAAACAATGATCTAACAGAACCTCATCAGTTCAATTTGATGTTTAATACATCAATTGGACCATCAGGATTAATCAAAGGGTATGTTTTTTTTAAATAAAATTTTATTTTTATAATAAACTGCACAACTTAAGATAATCATAAAAGAAAAAAACATTGATGATTCACAGTGATGGCGTTAGATATTAGTTTTGCATATTCACTTGGAGTCGAATTATATAACAGGAATACTACGAGTAATGTCTTTTCACTAGTGCACACAAAATGGGCTGAATCTGTTCTGTTATCGCTAATCTACATTAAATTCTAGTTAGCTCTGTTGGTCTTCAAGTCATTATGCAATTCAATTCCAAGTTATTTGCCTTCCCCAGTTGACAGGTGTTTGACCTTCCAAGAAAAACAAATTAAGATTATTGTCAGCTTCACTTACAAATGATTGAATTCACTGGCATTAGATTATGAAGTAAACTTTTAGTGATCATCACCAGCTTATTACTTGGCGATATCAGCCGAGGTCTAAAGATGGATCTTTTTGTGGTCTGAAAATCGTCGGACACATAGCTATAAATTATTGAATTAAATTAATCATCTTTAATGTGATTTTCTGAACTGTTTATGTATCCTCCAAAAACTTTAATGTGGTCTCTTTTATTTTTATAGTTATTTGAGACCAGAAACTGCTCAGGGAATATTTGTCAATTTCAAACGTCTGCTGGAATTTAACCAAGGAAAACTTCCTTTTGCAAGTGCCCAAATTGGAGCTGCTTTTCGAAATGAAATTTCTCCAAGATCGGGCCTTCTTCGCGTGAGGTTCGTAAAAAATTTGTTTTGTTTTGTTAAATTATTTTTTTAAAGTTACCTCAATTGTTTTTATTGCATGCAGAGAATTCACAATGGCAGAGATTGAACATTTCTGCGACCCCGAAGACAAATCTCATCCTAAGTTTAAAACAGTGAAAGATATCGAAATGACTTTTTATTCAGCTTGTAACCAGATGAATGGTGAACTGCCACGAAAGTTGACCATAGGGGAAGCCGTCGAAACAGTTTGTTTTTACTTGATTTTAAACATATTTATTTCATTTTTAAAGTAATAATTTATTCTTATTGCAGAAGCTAGTTAACAACGAAACTTTGGGATATTTTCTTGCAAGAGTCTTTCTTTTCTTGACAAAAGTTGGCATCAAAAAGGAGAAGTTAAGATTCAGACAGCACATGTCTAATGAGATGGCTCATTATGCAAAAGATTGCTGGGATGCTGAATGTAAGACCACTTACGGCTGGATTGAATGTGTTGGAAATGCAGATCGTTCGTGCTATGATTTGGAACAGCATGCAAAGGCAACTGGAGTTAAACTGGTGGCTGAGAAAAGATTGTCACAGCCGGTATGCCATGTTTTTTATTTTATTTTGTTAATCCATGGAACAGTCTTATTAAATATATATATTTTTTTAATTTTAAAGAAAGAAAAGGATTTTGTGGAGGTTGTTGTTAACAAAGGTAAATTGTTGTGTTGACATCTTGTAATGTTTATTGGTGTGAAAGCAACATTAATTTTTATATTTTAAAAGGTGTTTTGGGAAAAACTTTCAAACAGGATTCTAAACTGATAGTTGAAACATTAACTAACTATTCAGCCAAGGAAGCTGAAGCTGTTGATTCTCAATTGAAAGAGAACAGGTTTTTTTAAAT
This sequence comes from Erpobdella octoculata, assembly GCA_963978895.1. Classification (NCBI taxonomy): domain Eukaryota; kingdom Metazoa; phylum Annelida; class Clitellata; order Hirudinida; family Erpobdellidae; genus Erpobdella; species Erpobdella octoculata. Next base: position 55,552 of record OZ022240.1, on the reverse strand, counting down.
ATTTTAAATTATATTTCTGTGAGAAAATAAATAGTGTATTTCAGAGTTGATTTTATTTCTTTTGTGTTTCAGATTTTTCTTGCTAAAGAAAGATGATAAAGAATTTAGAATTGAAGCTGATATGGTTGAAATTAAAAAATATCAGAAGAAAGTTTACGGTTTGTTTGTTACATTTAACTAATTTTAGTGTCTTTACTGATTTGTCAGCTTTTGTTTGTAGTGGAAGAGGTTGTTCCATCTGTCATTGAACCCTCTTTTGGGATTGGAAGAATTATGTACAGCATATTTGATCACAATTTCCATGTTAGAGAAAATGATGAAGCAAGAACAGTTAGTTTTTATTTTTTATTATCAAAAAGAAATAAAGTTTTAATGCGAACAATTTTATTTTCAGTATCTGTCGCTGCCTCCGATTATTGCTCCATACAAATGCTCTCTCCTTCCATTAAGTGACAGAGCAGAATTTCAGCCATTTATTGAACAGATTTGTAAGTTTTTCACTGATTCTTAAGTTTGTTCAATCTCTGCTATTTCTTATTTGTTCAAGCATATTAAACTAATATATTTTGTCTAGAGAAGCATCATTTGCTGGGTGTTGTTTTATACTTAAATTTTGTTAAACTTTTGTTATAACAGCTGCTGCTTTGAAACAACACGAAGTATCATTTAAACTGGACGACAGTAGTGTTGCAATTGGTCGCAGGTATGCGAGGACTGATCAGATTGCTATCCCATTTGCTATTACTATTGACTTTGACACTGTCAACAAAGTTCCGCACACTGCCACTCTAAGAGAGCGTGACTCAATGAAGCAAATTCGTGTTGAGGTAAGTTCTTAGATAAATTCAAAGGCTATGAATTAAGTAAAGAATTTTGTTGTTTTTTTGGTTCAACTAGATCTCTGAACTGCCTAAGTTGGTGAGTGATTTGTCGAGTGGCACTGTCAATTGGATGGATGTGGTATCAAAGTTCCCACTCTTTGAGCAGCAGGAGACTGGATAATGGAAAAAACAGAGTCTCATCTTTTCATTTAGTTATCTTGTATCATTTTCAATAAAATGATATGCTTTAATCTTAGTATGTTAAATTGCTGATACAAACCACATATTCAGACTTATATTGTTGTCGTTTATCACTATCTTGTCATATTCTTCATAAATAAACCGTGCAGTACATAAAATAAATTTGATGGTAGTAAAGTGTGGGGTTGGAGTCATTGGTCTTTGACATCCACACTGTCCACCTGAGCACTACAAATATGCATGATTAACTTTAAAAAAATTAAGTGCGGTAGAAGAGACTGTGGTATTTATCGAAAAAGTGTGATATCTTTGCCTGAGTTGCTAAAATGTCTTTCATTGATGCAGTTGTTCTTGATAAACAACTTTTTCCATAGCATATTTGTTCAGCCACTCTTAAGTCGTTGATGAACTTCTCTGGGTGGTTAAGTGCATGACAATATTCCTTATGACAAGGAAATTGTGAGTGTTTTTGTTAATTAGCTTCAGCTGGTCTAAATAAATAATTAAAATATGAATCCAGTTGGCAATACACCCAAGGTAAAATTTTTCCTACTCTTCATACCATTTGAATTATTATCTGTCAACGCCAACGCGTAGATGCCATCAAAGTTTAGCAATTATTTCCACGAATATTTACATGGTCAAGGATTCTTGTTGAGAGCAGACTGCTGCTTCTAGCAAGCTTTTTATATAAAACAAACACTAGAACATATTCTCTAAGGACCTAACGTTTGCCACCATACAAATTCTAAATCCAGTATTTGAAGGGTAAACAGCCAAAAAATGTCGACACTCAATCCCGACGACTATGAAAGACTGAATTCGAAGCTGTTTTACGGTGGGTCATAGCAGGAAAGAAGCCTGATTAGCAGGGACGTAAATTGGAAAGATTTGGCCCCCCTGATTTTCAAAATTTGAATTGTTTACCTAGAATTTACTATATATTTTTTTAAATATACTTAACCTGGTGATGATTCAATGCGTTTTAGAATCCTTATTGCGTGTGGGGACAATTTGCCACCCTCCCAATTTCCAACATTTAATTTTTTTTACCTAGAGTACATAATTTGTTAATTTGAACTTTACTTGACCTAGTGATGATTCAATGTGTATTGGAATTCTTTTTGAGTGTGTAGACAATTGTATATCTGAGCTCGAAGCTAGATTTATCGATAACTGCTGAGCAATAAATTGTGTATCAGCGTTGGTCCGTGGAAAATGCTGCTGATTGGACAAGTGTTGCCAAAAAGGTAACTAAGACTTTCACGTAGATTCTCCAAAGCTTGTAAAGAAAAACGTCTTAGAGTAAGAATAACCCTGGAACTACCGGATTTTTTTCGTTAAACTTCCCACCGCTGAGGTAAAAAATGACCCCATGTTTATATAGCACAACACACCACTTTTTCTGAAAATAATTAATTCCTGACGTCAAACACAGTGATATAACAATAAAAGAGGTCACTATGCAGTAAAAACAAAAGACATTTTTAATGCACATGTGCTGCATAACACATTAACATGAACTCTGCTTATCGCAACTCCTCTTTGTTTATCACCAGATGTTGGCTTTTTTGTCTTCAACACGTGGATAGTTTGAACGAGAACATCTAAATCTGTATCAACAACCCCGTAAGTAGCATTGTAATCTAAAACCATATTTGGCTTATTTTTTTTGTTTGGGTTTGCTTGATGTACGTTAACTTTATGGTGCATACTACTTATAAGGATCACCAATTTATCTTTTCTGGACAGTAAGAAACCAATTTTGCATTTTTCCGGAATGCATGTTTCAAATTTAGAAACTTTCTCCCTTGTGTACAAACAAACTGAGGAAGCCCTGCGTCAATTAGATCCGGTTCCCATTTGAGCTGTCCACGTGAGCTTCACGGGACTCATGAAGCTGTCAGCCAGAAGTTGACAAACTTTGTGAAGTTTTCAATGAATCTTATAAAGTTTGTATAAAGTGTAGATGTTGACATAAATATACCATTTATAATTTCATTATTATATAATTTTTAAATTGAAAGTCTATATATTTCTTTGGTGGCGCTAACCTTCTATCCGTTTCATTATCGTTTCCTGTTGTTTGGCTCGTGTCCGTCCGTTGTCGAAAGTTTTGTTGCTAATCTGCTCATTGCGTTATGTAATGCTCAGAAACTATCTTTTCGATGATAATACAAGGAATCAAAAAGGTATGTCTGTTATTTTATCGAATTTTCATCGTCCATTTTTAAAATATTAAACGAGCGAGACAGACGTTCCTGATAAAATCCATATCGTCTGCTTTTTTGGTAGTAATATTTTTTTGTAGTGACCGTCTTATTTCTTGAAAACTGTTGAGAAGACGAAAAGAAGCTTATTTAAAAGTTTCGATGTTTGTTTATTTTAACGTAACTTATTTATTCGATTTGGTCTTTCAAATAAATTATTCCATTAAATAAAGTTAATACAGAGAAACAGTACCGAAAAATATTATGACTACATAATATATAAAATACTAGCGGAGTACCCGGCGTTGCCCATAGTTTTTGAGAGGTTTTTCTATCGTTTTTCTCTCGCTCCCGTTTCCTTCCCCGCTTGCTTTCCTGCTCAAGGTCGCTTTCCCGTTCCCGCTTGCTTTCCCGTTCCCGCTTTTTCTCCCGTTCCCAGTCGTTATCCCGATCCCGGTCGTTATCCCGATCCCGGTCGCTTACCCGTTCCCGGTCGCTTTCCCGCTCCCTCTTGCCCTCCTGTTCTCGGTCACTTTTTCGTTCCCGTTTCCGCTCGCTCTCCCGCTCATTTTGTGACTGATCTCATTTTTTACGAAAACCTTTTTCTATTGACTCTCAAGGATGTGTGAAAATTTCATTACGATCGGATGAATGATGTAGCAATGCATAAAGAACACACAAACTGAAAGTCATTTTTATATATAGATAGATAGGTGGTTTGGATATAATTTTATTAACTTATAAGAATGAATAAAACAAAACATTGCATGGAAATGACAAATAAGGTATTTAATATGAGAAAATCTTTAGAGACTATGAATAAAAAAGATTTAAAACAGGTTTTTTAATTTAATTTAAAATTGACTGGAATTAAGTTTTCAAGACAAATAGTTCATATGACTCTTGTTGGTGCAGAACTAAAAAGTACAAATACAAAATTGTAAAATTACTTAATAAAAATTTATAAATAAAGCCATAGAGCTTGAAAAATACAAAAAACTGGTTCAGTACAAACCAGAAATTCCTTTTTTGTACTTTATTAAAAGCCTTTAGGTGAAATATATATCAATTTTCAAAATAATTTTTTTTAGTCTTTTCTTTTTTATTTCTGTTGATTTCATTTTTGCTGCTTAATTTTTTTTATCAAAGTTTTTATTTATTGTTTGATTGTGAATTTAATCAGGATTTACCTTGTGTAAGTTTATTGAAAATCACAAAAATTAATCGTTTTATAAAGTGTGAAAGATTAAAAACTGAATTGGTCTTTAAAATTTTTTTTTCTGAAACACAAAAATAACATTTAACAAAAAAAAGACATAGTCAAATTAAAAGGAAAAAGCTTCAAAAAATTAAAATTGAGTAAGAAGTATACTATAAGAAATAGTTTCAGAAATTTATGTCTTCAAAAAAAGATCTATTGTGGCATAACTTATCTTTTTTAACATTACTTTTCAATAAAGCACAGTTTTTTAGAACTACAATGCAAAAGTTGTTTAGTTAGCAATTACTCCCTTATCTTCATTTAATAATTACTATTACAGTTGTAATCATTAAAAAGCATCAAATTTTAATGAAACAATTAAAAATGAAATGTTTTTTAATGGCGTTTATAAAACCTAAACTTATTTTTTCAATACATTTATTAGTAATTAGTAATTATCTTTGTAAATTTAACTTTTTTGAGTTGTTACATATCATTTATACTCATTCAAATCTGCTCCAGAAACATACACAACATTATATTTTGTATCAATTAACTTATTTTAGAGTTAATTTTGCTCTTATCAAATAAATGATTTTTCACTCATGGGTATTCCATTGTTATAATTTGTTATTATATCCCAATTAATTTTCTTGTTTTCCTATTATTTTTCTGTTTGTTTTATTTCCTAATGTTTAATCTGTTCACCACATGAAAATAAAAGTTTGATATTGAGGCACCCTTTAACAACATTATTTAAAGATTTCACATATGTTCATGTATTCACACAAATTTGAAGTAATGCGTTGAATTTAGAATAACAATTTGGTGTGGGTGAAGGTCGTAACCCGTTACGGGTTTTTAAATGCTTTTATTTAATTTAATTAATCAAGTTGTTTATGTTTAAGTCGTCAGAGGTCCATAATAATTCAACAGTAAGGATATTTGTTTTTAAGTCGCCAGAGGTCCAAAATAATTCAACAGTAAGGATGTTTATTTATAAGTCGCCAGAGGTCCAAAATAATTAACGGTTGTTTTAGATTCAAAAATTTTAGTTCGTTGACTCAGATAAAGAGGCAAATAAAAGCATTAAAAAAAATTATTTTGTATCTTTACTTGTTTTCAAGCAGCTTTTAAGACAATACATCTTTTTATTCCAGTCGAAATTGTAGGTTTGCTTGACGTTTCAGGGTTAGGGTCAGGGCTAAGGTTAAAGTTAGAGTTAGGTTAGAGACGGTTCCCCTGAGCGGACGATCCCGAAAGTCCTTTCCAGCTTGAAAACAGAAGTCATTTTCAGCACTTTTATTTGGCTGCACGGTTCAACGTTTCAAAGAAAAAGTCTTCTTCTTCAGGGTTAGGTGATACCTAACCCAACAACCAATTGTGGCAAATTATTAGCATCAATATGCTTACTTGAATATTTTAATTTATTTTAAAATTGTTTTGATTACTTTAGTAATTTAATTATCAAAAATTATTTACTTCAAAGTTTTTTTTGTATATTTTCCGTTGTGACGCACATTTCTGATCGTGTTATCTAATATCTATGCTGCATTGGCGATAAGTGTTGTAAATAAACAACGGCGGCCGTGGCTGGTTCTTGGCTTGGTAGAGTTTGTTTTTGTAAGCTCCGTTTAAGTCTTAAACTTTAAGATTACTGTTTCTTATTTTTTGGATTTCGTAAACAAAATTTGTATTTATTGGCAGATTTTTTTAAATGTTCACTGAGTTTTTATTGTTATTTTCATTCATTCATTTATTTATATCGTAAAAAAACTTTTTTTATTTTATGTTTATAATTTAGGATTGAGAATTTAATAATTTTGTTGGTTTGTTTTCAACTAATAAATAAACATCAAATCATCATCATTATCACAACATCATTGTTGAATCTGAATGGTGTTTCTAAATAAGAACTTTTTCTGCTAAAAAATCCCTAGTATTATTTAAACATTTTTATCTGTAAAGATTTTAGAATGCCTGGTTGGAGTATTTGATATTATTTTATGTCATAAATAATAAATTTTTTGTCTTAGTTGGAACCAATCGAAACGTCTGAAATTTGAGAACCTCTGTGTCGACAAGCTGTTGAGACTCTCTTAACTGTTTTCAAAAATCAAGGTTACCTGGTGTTTCCTTGATTGCATTTTTGGATTTATTTATTTTTTTTCTGCATAGCTTAAAAGCAAAAACCATGAGATAAGGGTGCTGTTTTGTGAAGTTTATCTCATCAACAATCAGAGACGGGTTGTGTGTGAATATGCAATCGCTAATTGTCTTAAACCAGAATGTACTGGATTTTATTATCCTCAATCCTGAAACTATTAAAAATTCACTAAGCCATGCTGTGTTCAAATCTATGTCCTGATTAATGGTAATGAGTTGGGTATAATGACCAGTCAGCTAACCGTGTTTGTTAAACAGTTTGTCTACCGTCCATTTACCGCTTGTTTTCATTTGACTACTTTGGTAACTTCAGTTGGCTACTTGTCTAACTTTGTGTAATTAATTTATAATGAAAATTTTGTGGCCCCACTAATAAGTAAATAAAACTGAATTTTTAAAGTGCCCTTGGACAACATAAAATTGCTCAGATTATTTGTCGAAAGTTTTAGTTTAGCTTTGAAAACAGCTGTAGATTTAGAGTTTTGTATGTCATCTGGCTGGGCACTGCAAACTACTGGAAGCCAGTGAAGTATGAACGATGATGACAGATGAAGATGCTGATAAAGATGATGATGATGATGATTCCAAGGGATATTTTTCTTAGACAACTCTGGCAACCCTGTTCATCTGCTGGAGTTATTTCAACTGAGTCTGAGGAATGCCAAGAAGCAGGGAGTTGCAGTAGTAAAGCCTTGATAGGATCAGACAACAAACCAACTAGTTAGTGTTTTCTCTTAATATAAACTTTTGGGTGTTGGCAATTGCTCTTATCGGATGACGGCAGGAAAGAAAGAACTAATTAGATATGGTTTGCGAAAGTGAGACGATTATCGATCAAGTCACGGAGGGTTTTAGAATTGGAAAGAAAGGAATTGAGTGGTCTCCAACAGTGAGGGATAAGTTAAAGAGAGAGCCTTAAGAGAGTGACTTGAACCTAAAAGAACAACCTCAGTTTTGGATGTGTTAAATTGGATCTGATGCAGTCAGTAAGTCTCTTAATTCCGGACTCGGAGTCACTGTGACAAAGTGACTCAAAAAGCCGCTTGTAGTCAGCTCAGCATATTGATGATATGCTATGTTCTGTTCACCGATGTACTACATACAGAAGATATCTATGTGGTGAAGAGGAGAGGTCCCACCACAGAGCCCTGAGGAACACCAGTGGAGAGCAGAACAGATGAAGAACTGCAGTCGTTCAGCTTGACAAACTACAACCGACCTGACAAACATGACTCAAACTACGAGAGTTGGGTTCTTCTGGTCTTGGATGAAAAGCAACCTTTACAGAACGAGAGATTACAGAGATAAGAGATTGCCGTCGACAGTATGCGGAACAATGTATAAAGATTTGATGAGAAAAAAGGTCTATTGGAGAAAGTTTTGAATCAGATAGAAGTTTTCTAATTTCAAGAGTCACCTCTTCAAAACTGGTTAAAAAAAGAAGAATCAATGTGATCATTAGCCTAGCTTCAAAGGTTCCCAGGAGCAGCACATTGGAATTACTCGACACATTATTATATACTACAACTTGTGAGTGAATTAAAAAAATTTTTTTTTTAATTATGATTATACAATAACTTCCTTCTTACAGTTTTTTATTGGCCTTGTCTGAGGCAATATTCAGAGTCCATCGTTTTGTCCCATCTGGAATCTCAACAGAGGTGGAATCAGCTTAATCTTCCATTCTTTTAAATTTTTTTTCTTTTTGTGCTTTTTTTGTTCACTCTTACTTTATTTTTATCTAATCTAATCATCTCAAGACTATTCTTGCCTGCCAAGTAATTTTTTTAATATATTTTATTTTTAAGTCAAAACTTTTATGAATTAGGGTAACTCACATATTTTTATTATTTAATTATTTAATTCATATTTTTATTATTAAATTAGTTAACTCACATATTTTTATGATTAAATTAAGTTAATTTTTATTTCTTAGGTTTGTTGAGCAAATTTTATAATGTTTTTGTAGATAAAGGTGCTAGCATTCTTGAGGTGACTAGTCATTCTCTTTTTCGTTGTCGCGGATTTGTAAGATGTTGTTTTGGGACATTTTGAACAACATTTTGCATATCAGCAACAAACACTTTAGTGGTATTTCATGAACGGAACGGGGGCCTGCATTTCAAAGCACATTAGTTCCTTAATTTTGTACGACTGCGACTAACAAAGCGACAGGTTGACGATGGTGGTATCCTTTGGTACTGCAGCCAATTACAACTAAATATTACAACTACAGGTGGTGGTTGTTGTAGCCACAACTAATATGATTACTGTTATTTAATGATTAATGATTAATTACTACTATTGTGACGGTGCCACTGCCACTGCAAGGACAATTAAAATGCAACAACGACAGCTACATGCTTCTGTCAAGTGAAACATTTGCACCTGTTTTCCCTTGTAGATACACACAACAACAACTACTACTACTATTATTACTTATACTTGTTTCACTACTGTTGTCAGGTTTTCTTGTTGTATGAGTTTGTATTTGTTGAGTTTTTGTTTAGTTTTGTGTAATGAATTTATAAAGATATTTTGTAAAATAGTTGAATCTGAATGTAAAATAAATATATTCAAATTTTCCAATCTGATATTCAATTTGTTAATATCATGTTAAATATTGCTTTTTTTATTAGCCAATCACTTGACTTTAATCCATTGATTGATTGACTGAATGACTGATTGATTGTTTTGTAAGACTGATTGGCTGGTTGATTATTTTCTGCAAATAACTGAGACCATCTGGTAATTTATTATTAACTATAGTTTTTTTTTAAATTTAATTGGTTTAAAATGACAAATATCACCACCAGGGAGATATGAAGTCAGTTGTCATTCATATGTTAGTTTATTCACACAGTGCAGTTTCGGGGGCAGATTGACAACTTTTTTTTCAAAACCTTATTTTATATAAATTATAATTTCAATAACTTTAATGAATGTCATTCGAGATTTGGTGAACAGGCAGGTAGTGTTTGGTTGCATATTTGAATTTGTTTAAATGGAGTTGAAACTCAAGTATGGAACGAAACATGGGTTGGACTGTCAAACATTAAAGGAGTTTTTTATGTTTTTAATTTGGTGGTGCTAAAATAGGAAGTTTAGTATTAACTCAATCCAAACGGTTTGTTTGAATAATTTTACTCCTGAAAAAGCTGGCAGTGTACATCACTAAATATTTATATTTAAATATTTTATACAAATTTTCAAAGTTGTTTTTCTGACTCGGTTATGCGTGCATTTAATTTCAAACAAGCCAACAGCAAACGGGTTTTGCTTTTTTGCATCATTTCAGTTCGAGACAGCGGTGGTTCAACGTTTGAAACTAGCAACATTGTCAAATGTTTTAAATTTTTGTTGGTAGGAGTGTGGCCGCCCTATTGGAACTTTCGACCCATCCCCAGCATATAGTACTAACATAACATACCATAACGTTTATTTTAAAGTTAATCAGAACAATTAATAATAATCGTGTGTGAGATCCACCATCAAACATTTAAAAACCATATTTACATAATTTAATTTTAAATTCTTCAACAGTTTCAGCATTCACAACTTCATTCTCCAATTTATTCCATTCATTTGTCACTCTTGCACTAAAGAATTTATGTTTCATTGAACTCTCCCTTTTCTTATATAGCTTAAAGTTGTGCCCTCTGGTACTTTTGTATCTCGATCTCTCAAAAAATCTTTCCGGATTTAGGTCAACCAATCCGTTAAATAATTTGTAAGTCTCAATTAAGTCTCCTCTAGTCCTCCTCTTTTCAAGTGTGGTCAGATTACATCTACTCAAACGTTGTTCATAATTCAGTCCTTTTAACTCAGCAATCATCTTTGTAGCTCGTCTTTGCACTTTTTCAATTATGTAGATATCTTTTTTAAGACAAGGGCTCCATGCCTGCACACAGTATTCTAAGTGTGGCCTAACTAGAGATTTATACAATCTTAAAACTGTATCTTTATCTCTGCTGACTATGGTTCTTTTGATCATGCCCAAAATTCTGTTTCCCTTCTTTGCAACCTCTGAACATTGTCTAGACTGTTTAGCATCTTTATTTACTAATACGCCAAGATCTTTTTCTTCTTTCGTTTCTTTTAGCTGTATCCCTTCTAACTCGTATTTATATCTTGGATTTCTTCTACCCAAGTGCATAACATGACACTTGTCAACATTGAACCGCATCTGCCATTCCTGCGACCATTTGAATAATTGCACAAGATTGTTTCTCAGCACGTTGACATCTTCACTATTGCACACTGTTTTGCATAATTTAGTGTCGTCAGCAAATTTTGATATTTTAGCTGCTATTCCTTCATCAAGGTCATTTATATAGACAACAAAAAGAAGCGGTCCAAGCACAGAACCTTGAGGCACTCCACTGGTTATTTTCATCCATTTCGAGAAACTTCCTCTCACTCCCACTTTTTGTCTTCTATCCAGCAACCAACAATCTATCCACCTTAACAGATTACCACCTATACCAACTGCTTTCAACTTTGAAGACAACCTTTGGTGAGGAACCGTGTCGAAGGCCTTGGCAAAATCTAAATAAATCGCATCCACCGACTGACATGCATCAATACCTCCATAAACCTCCTCAAAAAAATCCAACAAATTTGACAAACACGATCTTCACAAATCCATGCTGACTTTCTTTAATTAATTTATATTTCTCCAGATGAATCACAATTTCATTTTGATCATTTTTTCCTTAATTTTGCAAGCAATACTGGTAAGATTAACTGGTCTGTAATTGCATGCTTCGCTTCTGTTGCCTTTTTGAGCAGTGGCACCACAACAGCATCCCTCCAGTCCTGCGGGACCTCCCCAGTTTGCATTGACCTATTCATCAATTCTGCCAGCACATCTCCGATTTCATTTCTGATCTCAAGCAAGAACTTTGGGTGCAGCTCATCCATCCCAGGGCTTTTATCAGTTTTCAATTTTCTTAGCATTTCAACAACTTTCATTTTTGTAAAAACAACTTCAGTTATTAATTCGTCTGTATCACTTTTAAACAAATCTTTAGCCTTAGGGATATTTTGGATATCTTCTTTAGTAAAAACAGATCCAAAGTAGTTATTTAGAATGTCTGCTGTTTCTTCATCGTTCGTTATTACCTGCCCTTTGTCATCTTTTAATGGACCTACTTTGTCTTTTTTCTTCTGTCTACTTCTCACATATTTGTAAAAACTTTTGCAATCCATTTTTATATTGTTTGCCAGTTTCTGTTCATACTCCAATATGGCCATTTTAATTGTTTTTTTCCCTTCATTACTTTTCTTTTTGTATTTTTCTTTTAATTCCTTTATTTTTTCTGTGTTTGAATTATCCCTTCCAATAGTATAATTTAGATCTCGATATTTTTTCCATACTTTACATTTTGCTCTTTGCTTTTTAATTATCAGTCTCGTCATCCATGGATTTTTATTATTCCAGTTTTTCTGAATTGGAACCTGTCCCTCAATGACTTCTTGCATGCTTTGAATAAACACTTTCCAGCTACTTTCTACATTCAATCCAGTTATTTTGCTCATTAAATTTTTATTTATGATACATTTTCTTACCTTATCATAATCAGCCTTGAAGTAGTTGTATCTAACATCTTTTGATGTTTGCTTAATATCACTTATTGTCAAATCCCATCTGATAATCTGGTGGTCACTTGTACCAAAACATTCACCCACTATTATATTTTCATCTATATTTTCTTCAGAAGTTAATAATAAGTCAAGAGTATTTCTTCCTCTTGTTGGTACTCTGATCAGCTGTTTCAAAAATTCATCATTAATGAAGTGTAGAAATTGCTCGTCTTTGTGTGTCTGACCCTCAAGAGTATCCCAATTAACGTGGTAATTAAAATCTCCTATAATCATCACTGGCTTTTCATTTGCCTTGGAAATCAATTCACACAATCCCTTGTCTGCATCTTCATTAGAACTCGGAGTTCTGTAGCAAACCCCAATTATTAATTTATATGTTTTCAGCTTCAATTCACACCACACGCTTTCTTTAAATTTTCTGTTGTTTAGGTCCTCTCTTTGCACTGCATTCAAATCATTTTTCACATACAACAGTACACCCCCAGCACCATGGCCAGTATTCTTTTGATTTTCTCTGTCTTTTCTAAACATATCATAGCCTACTAACTTTAGTTCATCATCACTGATTTTATTGTTTGTCCAGGTTTCTGTTAAGCCAATAATATCTGGGTTTTCATTTTTCACATATATTTCCAATTCAGCCATTTTTATCCTATTAGCCAGACTTATTACATTAGCATAAAAACATTTACATATTTTTTTGCCTTACTAGTCACCATCTCTCAATTGCGTTTCTTGAACAAATTGGTTTAGCTTACATAATAACTTATCCAGTTGAACACAAGGTAAGGTGGTTTTATGATTGTTATTTAAGTTGTGATATTTTCCTCTGCATTAGTTTTTTATGGGGTTAATTGAGAGGTACATATTGAAATCTGTAAATAGACATAGCCAACTTATCGATAATTAATGCTTGATATAGAATTTATCTATCAGAGTTATACTGTTGTCATACTAATAACGTAATAGTATGTAGTATGCTGTAATCAAGTACGGTCATAATCATAATTTCAACAGCAATCAATAACGAAACAATTAAAGGAAAAACGGGGTTTTCATCACAAACTTTTATTTCAAATGCACTCGATTTAGAAATACGAAAAATGTTTAAATTAGGTTTTTTTAATCATGTATTGTCATCCAAAATAAAGCTATGCTGAAAGTTTCAGCTTCCTAGCTAGTCAAAAAGCTAGTTAAATTTTACGTGCCAGATTTGCGTACAGAGAAAGCCACAAACAGAGATGGTAAGCTAAATAAAAGTTTTAAAATCAAGTCAGTTTTGCTCCACCACGCACCGTTTAGGCGCTAGAACGAAAATAATAGTCGATGATTTGAGTGATCACAGAATGAGGTCTTTTTGCTATAGGACGAACCGTTTAGCCGCTAAAGCGATTTTAAGTCTTAAATAAAAATTTAAAAAAATTAAAATTATTTTGAACTTGTATTCTTATAGAACTCGATGCGCTGATCACGAAAATCAAGTCAGTTTTGCTCTACGACGCACCGTTTAGGCGCTAGAACGGAAAAAAGAGTCGATGATTTGAGTGATCACAGAATAAGGTCCTTTTTGCTCTAGGACGAACCGTTTAGCCGCTAGAGCGATGTTAAGTTATAGATAAAAATTAAAACTTTTTTTACTTGTATTCTTATAGAACTAGATGCGCTGATCACGAAAATCAAGTCAGTTTTTCTCTACGAAGCACCGTTTAGGCGCTAGAACGAAAAAAAGAGTCGATGATTTGAGTGATCACAGAATAAGGTCCTTTTTGCTCTAGGACGAACCGTTTAGCCGCTAGAGCGATTTTAAGTTTTAGATAAAAATTAAAATTTTTTGTACTTGTATTCTTATAGAAATAGATGCGCTGATCACAAAAATCAAGTCAGTTTTTCTCTACGAAGCACCGTTTAGGCGCTAGAACGAAAAAAAGAGTCGATGATTTGAGTGATCACAGAATAAGGTCCTTTTTGCTCTAGGACGAACCGTTTAGCCGCTAGAGCGATTTTAAGTTTTAGATAAAAATTAAAAAAAATTAAAATTATTTTGAACTTGTATTCTTATAGAACTCGATGCGCTGATCACGAAAATCAAGTCAGTAATGCTCTACGACGCACCGTTTAGGCGCTAGAACGAAAAAAATAGTCGATGATTTGAGTGATCACAGAATAAGGTCCTTTTTGCTTTAGGACGAACCGTTTAGCCGCTAGAGCGATTTTAAGTTTTAGATAAAAATTTAAAAAAATTAAAATTATTTTGAACTTGTATTCTTATAGAACTCGATGCGCTGATCACGAAAATCAAGTCAGTTTTTCTCTACGAAGCACCGTTTAGGCGCTAGAACGAAAAAAAGAGTCGATGATTTGAGTGATCACAGAATAAGGTCCTTTTTGCTCTAGGACGAACCGTTTAGCCGCTAGAGCGATTATAAGTTTTAGATAAAAATTTAAAAAAATTAAAATTATTTTGAACTTATATTCTGATAGAACTCGATGCGCTGATCACGAAAATCAAGTCAGTAATGCTCTACGACGCACCTTTTAGGCGCTAGAACGGAAAAAAGAGTCGATGATTTGAGTGATCACAGAATAAGGTCCTTTTTGCTCTAGGACGAACCGTTTAGCCGCTAGAGCGATTATAAGTTTTAGATAAAAATTTAAAAAAATTAAAATTATTTTGAACTTATATTCTGATACAACTCGATGCGCTGATCACGAAAATCAAGTCAGTTTTTCTCTACGAAGCACCGTTTAGGCGCTAGAACGGAAAAAAGAGTCGATGATTTGAGTGATCACAGAATAAGGTCCTTTTTGCTCTAGGACGAACCGTTTAGCCGCTAGAGCGATTTTAAGTTTTGGATAAAAATTAAAATTTTTTGTACTTGTATTCTTATAGAACTAGATGCGCTCATCACGAAAATCAAGTCAGTTTTTCTCTACGAAGCACCGTTTAGGCGCTAGAACGGAAAAAAAAGTCGATGATTTGAGTGATCACAGAATAAGGTCCTTTTTGCTCTAGGACGAACCGTTTAGCCGCTAGAGCGATTTTAAGTTTTAGATAACAATTAAAATTTTTTGTACTTGTATTCTTATAGAACTAGATGCGCTGATCACGAAAATCAAGTCAGTTTTTCTCTACGAAGCACCGTTTAGGCGCTAGAACGCAAAAAAGAGTCGATGATTTGAGTGATCACAGAATAAGGTCCTTTTTGCTCTAGGACGAACCGTTTAGCCGCTAGAGCGATTATAAGTTTTAGATAAAAATTTAAAAAAATTAAAATTATTTTGAACTTATATTCTTATAGAACTCGATGCGCTGATCACGAAAATCAAGTCAGTAATGCTCTACGACGCACCTTTTAGGCGCTAGAACGGAAAAAAGAGTCGATGATTTGAGTGATCACAGAATAAGGTCCTTTTTGCTCTAGGACGAACCGTTTAGCCGCTAGAGCGATTTTAAGTTATAGATAAAAATTAAAACTTTTTTACTTGTATTCTTATAGAACTCGATGCGCTGATCACGAAAATCAAGTCAGTTTTGCTCTACGAAGCACCGTTTAGGCGCTAGAACGAAAAATAGACTCGATGATTTGAGTGATCACAGAATAAGGTCCTTTTTGCTCTAGGACGAACCGTTTAGCCGCTAGAGCGATTTTAAGTTTTAGATAACAAATAAAATTTTTTGTACTTGTATTCTTACAGAACTAGATGCGCTGATCACGAAAATCAAGTCAGATTTTCTCTGCGAAGCACCGTTTAGGCGCTAGAACGAAAAAAAGAGTCGATGATTTGAGTGATCACAGAATAAGGTCCTTTTTGCTCTAGGACGAACCGTTTAGCCGCTAGAGCGATTTTAAGTTTTAGATAAAAATTAAAATTTTTTGTACTTGTATTCTTATAGAAATAGATGCGCTGATCACAAAAATCAAGTCAGTTTTTCTATACGAAGCACCGTTTAGACGCTAGAACAAAACAAAGAGTCGATGATTTGAGTGATCACAGAATAAGGTCCTTTTTGCTCTAGGACGAACCGTTTAACGGCTAGAGCGATTTTAAGTTTTAGCTAAAAATTAAAATTTTTTGTACCTGTATTCTTATAGAAATAGATGCGCTGATCACGAAAATCAAGTCAGTTTTTCTCTACGAAGCACCGTTTAGGCGCTAGAACGGAAAAAAGAGTCGATGATTTGAGTGATCACAGAATAAGGTCCTTTTTGCTCTAGGACGAACCGTTTAGCCGCTAGAGCGATTTTAAGTTATAGATAAAAATTAAAACTTTTTTTACTTGTATTCTTATAGAACTCGATGCGCTGATCACGAAAATCAAGTCAGTTTTGCTCTACGAAGCACCGTTTAGGCGCTAGAACGAAAAATAGACTCGATGATTTGAGTGATCACAGAATAAGGTCCTTTTTGCTCTAGGACGAACCGTTTAGCCGCTAGAGCGATTTTAAGTTTTAGATAACAAATAAAATTTTTTGTACTTGTATTCTTACAGAACTAGATGCGCTGATCACGAAAATCAAGTCAGTTTTTCTCTGCGAAGCACCGTTTAGGCGCTAGAACGAAAAAAAGAGTCGATGATTTGAGTGATCACAGAATAAGGTCCTTTTTGCTCTAGGACGAACCGTTTAGCCGCTAGAGCGATTTTAAGTTTTTAGATAAAAATTAAAATTTTTTGTACTTGTATTCTTATAGAAATAGATGCGCTGATCACAAAAATCAAGTCAGTTTTTCTATACGAAGCACCGTTTAGACGCTAGAACAAAACAAAGAGTCGATGATTTGAGTGATCACAGAATAAGGTCCTTTTTGCTCTAGGACGAACCGTTTAACGGCTAGAGCGATTTTAAGTTTTAGATAAAAATTAAAATTTTTTGTACCTGTATTCTTATAGAAATAGATGCGCTGATCACGAAAATCAAGTCAGTTTTTCTCTACGAAGCACCGTTTAGGCGCTAGAACGGAAAAAAGAGTCGATGATTTGAGTGATCACAGAATAAGGTCCTTTTTGCTCTAGGACGAACCGTTTAGCCGCTAGAGCGATTTTAAGTTTTAGATAAAAATTTAAAAAAATTAAAATTATTTTGAACTTGTATTCTTATAGAACTCGATGCGCTGATCACGAAAATCAAGTCAGTAATGCTCTACGACGCACCGTTTAGGCGCTAGAACGAAAAAAAGAGTCGATGATTTGAGTGATCACAGAATAAGGTCCTTTTTGCTCTAGGACGAACCGTTTAGCCGTTGGAGCGATTATAAGTTATAGATAAAAATTAAAACTTTTTTTACTTGTATTCTTATAGAACTCGATGCGCTGATCACGAAAATCAAGTCAGTTTTTCTCTACGAAGCACCGTTTAGGCGCTAGAACGGAAAAAGAGTCGATGATTTGAGTGATCACAGAATAAGGTCCTTTTTGCTCTAGGACGAACCGTTTAGCCGCTAGAGCAATTTTAAGTTATAGATAAAAATTAAAACTTTTTTTTACTTGTATTCTTATAGAACTAGATGCGCTGATCACGAAAATCAAGTCAGTTTTTCTCTACGAAGCACCGTTTAGGCGCTAGAACGAAAAAAAGAGTCTATGATTTGAGTGATCACAGAATAAGGTCTTTTTTGCTCTAGGACGAACCGTTTAGCCGCTAGAACGATTTTAAGTTTTAGATGAAAATTTAAAAAAATTAAAATTATTTTGAACTTGTATTCTTATAGAACTCGATGCGCTGATCACGAAAATCAAGTCAGTTTTTCTCTACGAAGCACCGTTTAGGCGCTAGAACGAAAAAAATAGTCGATGATTTGAGTGATCACAGAATAAGGTCCTTTTTGCTTTAGGACGAACCGTTTAGCCGCTAAAGCGATTTTAAGTCTTAGATAAAAATTAAAAAAAATTAAACTTCTTTTGAACTTGTATTCTTATAGAACTCGATGCGCTGATCATGAAAATCAAGTCAGTTTTGCTCTACGACGCACCGTTTAGGGTTAGGGTTAGGGTTAGGGTTAGGGTTAGGGTTAGGGTTAGGGTTAGGGTTAGGGTTAGGGTTAGGGTTAGGGTTAGGGTTAGGGTTAGGGTTAGGGTTAGGGTTAGGGTTAGGGTTAGGGTTAGGGTTAGGGTTAGGGTTAGGGTTAGGGTTAGGGTTAGGGTTAGGGTTAGGGTTAGGGTTAGGGTTAGGGTTAGGATAAGAGATGTCCGGCACGAAAACCGCGACAAAAAGACCTTGCCAAGCGACTGAAAAAACAAAAACAACCAATTTGCTCACGCGACTTTTTAATAGATTTGCCCAACGTTTCGAGAACAACGTTCTCTTCTTCAGGAGCAACAGGAGGAAAATATCTACAAGAGGTAAAATACAAAAATAGTATGAGAAAAAATTCACGTGATATACGCAAAGTAACAGACGACATCATTAATTAATCATCCATGAGAATATGATACATTCAAAAGCGTCAATAGCATTAAAAATAACAAAATTTTGCAAATTGACACATGTCCACGTAAAAACTGCGTAAATTCATAAAAAATCACTAGCACGCGTTACATTTGCATAATCAATATTGCATAAGAATTGCAAAAGTCACAAGTTAACCAAATGATCAAAACAGCTTACTCGGTGAGGAAACTCAAATGATAAAATTACTACATTTCAAGGTGCTATTTATACACAGAATCACGCGCTAAAAGTATACCATACATGCAAATCTACAACGATAGGTTGTTCTGAAAAGTTCATCCAAAGGTGAGATTCTATTGGATGCTACATGTTAATGAATATTCATGATGACGAGTATACTACAGTACATTACAGTCAACGATAAAAGTTAATAAAATCAACGATAATAATTTTATAATAAATTGGACTGAAATAATTATAAAAAAAATTATTACGGAAAATTGTAAATTCCGTATAAAGTCAAATGAAACACACATATAAAAATGGAAGGTACCAGGCACATAACAGTCATACAATTTACAAGTTGACAAATCGAAAAGAAGTAAAGCAAATAATTATAGTCATCTGTACTTCAAACATTAAAGACTGTTAAGTCATACAATCAAAAAGTTGTAAAATTTGTACAAAATTAATGAAACTGTTTTCAGGACATGTTTAGGTACATTAAAACCAGCGATAAAAGTTCATACCATCGTTGATTAACAAATTAATTAATTCCATAAAAAATGTTGAGATGGAATTATTATCATGACCAACAGAAAGGCATGTAAGCAAATAATCTACATTTCAAAAATTGAAAACTATGAAGTCATACAATCAAAAAAGTTGTAAAATTAATGACATTATTTTTATGACATGCTTATGTACATTAAAACCAACGATAAAAGTTCGTATAATCGTTGATTAAAAATTAATTAATTCCATCAAAAAGTTAAAAAAAATTATTATGGAAATTTCTAAGATCCGTACATAATTAAATGGAATTATTCTCATGACACATGAAGAAAATGGAAAGTGCCAGGAATGTAAATAAATTATGTCACATAATAACCCGTATGTACAAACATTCAAATCGAGGTTAAATTTTCACAAAACCGTTGAAATAAAATGTTAAAAAATCTTGGACTTGAATGGTAGATCACCAGTAACGGAAAAGTTTTCTTAATAGACTTTTTTCTGTCGTGCATGCTCGTACTGGGCGTGTGTCTTTCGGGATGCACGGATTATTCTCCAGGTTTCTTTTAATGATTCTGAAAAAATCTTGGGAGAATTTATCATTGCTGGTGATCACCGGGAGGATTGTTGTTTTCTTGGCGAGAGGATTGGACTGCTGGGAGATGGTGTTCTTGGTACCGTTGAGTTTGTCGGCAACTTCTCTGATGAGTTTTTTCGTCTTTATGATGCTGTAACCACGTTTTTTTAATTTGTGGCATAGAAGTAGGCAGGTATCTCGATAAAATTCGGGTGAGGATGAAAGCCGAAAATATCTATTGAATTGAGATTTAGCAATACCAGCGTACGTGTGTCGTGGGTGATGTGAACGGATGTGAAGATACTGAAACCTGTTAGTTTCTTTAAAGTGGGGCCTATAAATTAATTTATCGGCTTCGTCACGGGACACCAGGAGGTCTAGAAACTCTATACCAGTTTCCTGTTCAAAGTTGAACTCGATATTGATGCCTGGGATCAAACCATTAATTTCCGGAATCAATTCAACAAAGGAATTTTTATCACCTCGCCACACCAAGAAGATGTCGTCAATATACCGACCATAAAAGAATGAATGAGGGAAGGATTTAATGAATTCATCTAATTCAGCTAAATACAAATTCGCCAGGTTTGGCGAGTACGCCTTACCCATAGCACAACCATTAACCTGCAAATATCTCTCATCATTAAACAAGAAATCATTGAAATTCAGGGATTGGTCCAACAGAGCAATAATCATCGAAATCTGCCTATCACTATATTTGTGTTCGTTATTAGTAACCTCTTGGAACTTACGTAAGAAGCTCCTAGCAATTTTTAAGCTACGGGAATTATCCATATTAGTATATAAAGAGGCTACATCACCTGTAATTAATAGACAATTTTGCAATGATTCGACTGACTTAGACAATTTCTCTATAAAATCAAACGAATCCCGTATGACAGCCGGGACTCCAGAAAGAAGATTTTTCAGCACAAAGTCTAAGAATACATTAATTTTATTATCGATGGACCCTACGTCAGAGACAATTGGGCGCCCAGGTGGCGTGTTCTCGTTAAACCACTTTGCACGGGGCTTATGAATTTTAGGAAGCGTATAGAATCTTCTATCCTTGGCATCCGGAGGGGGCGCTAAATAATTCAGCAACTTATCCGGGAATATGCCCTGTATTTTACAGACGCTGAGAATGTGTTTAATGTTATTAGCGCTGTCAAGGCCGTCATTAAGTTTGCGATAGAAATTCGCGTTACTGAGTTGCTGTGTGCATTCATCAATATAGTTTTTTTTGTCAAGGATCACAAACACATTGCTTTTATCAGCTTTCCTAATGATTACGCTCTCCGTGTCTTTCAGCGACATAAAAGCTTCTTTTTCTATGTCATTTATGTTGGGTTTGTTCCCACTACTAATTTTATTTGACTTATTGGACTTAGAGAATTTACTGATTAACTTATCGGTATCCTCATCTATTTGCCTAAGGTTCTCCCGTGTGGTATCAGTCAGGAGTACACTAGCTGGGGTCCATTCACTTTTAATAAATGGGAACCTAGCCTTATTGGACACAAACTTTTTAGATAATGGATTGTTTTCAAAAAAGTCAATCAATGAAATACGCCGTTTGATATAACGGTAGTTTTTAAGAAATATTTCTTTACTTATTGAGCTATGGCTCATTGTAAATGAAGTGCCCAGTTCCAATAGCTTTAGTTGATGGCTAGACAGAGTTATATTGCTGAAATTAAAACATAACTCTACGCTATCGGAGCGGGCGAAAGAACTTATAAAAAAGAAGGATTGAGTAATGCGCATGGATGTGCCGTGCGCGTGCAGCGTATGTCATCACGCCTACTCTTAAGTGCTTTGTAAAATATCGCCAAGCGGTCATTGACTGGCAGGCGTCTCAACTCAGCTTTCAAATCTTCAGGCTGAGCTGCTACAACTCGTGTGACTAAGCTTTCCGGTAGATTCCGGTAGCAGACTGGCTCCTTAACAACACACAAAATTGGGGCTTGATGGCCCGCTGGAGTAGAGGGTTGGTCAGGATTCTGCGGGGGCGCAAAAGCTACTTTAAAATGGCTTCCCACAGTCTTATATTCCATAAACTTACTAGTGTTATCTTTGTAGAATTTACTACAGAACGTCACTTTCATTGTAAGATTTTTTGCTAGCCGATCAATTATAATTTGCTCGGCTGGGCTGCGAGTCTTGCGTGACGCACGTGTGGCGTGCGTGTGCTCGTTTTCAACATTAATTATGGCAGGCGAGCGTTCTAACTGGACAAAAGATCTACGCTGTGAATTATTATTTTCATTAACAGGCGAAGACTCTAGAATATTGGAAATATTACCAATGCTTATACCTGAGTTTTGTGGGACCTCATTTTCCGCTGAGACTGACAAGTTAAAGCTATTAGTAACTGAATTACTCTGTGCATTATCACCACATATCATTGCGACAAAACTATCTTGATTTCTCACTGAGTCTTGAGGCGAACGATGAGTATTTTTAGAAAAGTTTTCAATTATTCGCGTGAGGCGCGCTACCTGGCTTTCTAAGTCTCTAATGCGAGGATCTGCTTGATGCGTGGTTTCACGCACAGTGCGTGCACTAGGAGGAGGTGCCACTATTGAAACATTGTTTTGAATAACATCAAAGACATTAACTTTAAGCCATTCAGAGAAAACTTCCTGGTCCAGCGACCGTCGCGTCTTAATCTTAGCAAGCAGCATTTTCTTAAAGAAAGGTTTGTTGCAGTGGATAACTTCTGCGTGCGGCAAGTTCGCTAGGAGGCTGGTGACTTCTGCAATTTTCTGATCAAGCGATTGTAAAGTATACAATCGTGCTTCTCTAAGAGCATTATTAAAGAGATTTAGATAAATCGGTTGCACAACCGTTTCTATACAAGGCGGTTTAACAATAGCTGCGGTGTTTAGAACCTTAGTTTCAAAATTCATCAATTCACTATCTAGCCAGTGAGGTTTAGCTGCACTTAAATTCCATAAATCAATGGTTGCATTAACAAATTCCAACAGCTGCGAATGCTGCTCTTTTGGAAGCAAAGAAAATTCTGCGTTGTCCTGGGGACTATTGTTAATTTTAGAGTGCGTAGGGTTAGGGTTAGGGTTAGGGTTAGGGTTAGGGTTAGGGTTAGGGTTAGGGTTAGGGTTAGGGTTAGGGTTAGGGTTAGGGTTAGGGTTAGGGTTAGGGTTAGGGTTAGGGTTAGGGTTAGGGTTAGGGTTAGGGTTAGGGTTAGGGTTAGGGTTAGGGTTAGGGTTAGGGTTAGGGTTAGGGTTAGGGTTAGGGTTAGGGTTAGGGTTAGGGTTAGGGTTAGGGTTAGGGTTAGGGTTAGGGTTAGGGTTAGGGTTAGGGTTAGGGTTAGGGTTAGGGTTAGGGTTAGGGTTAGGGTTAGGGTTAGGGTTAGGGTTAGGGTTAGGGTTAGGATAAGAGATGTCCGGCACGAAAACCGCGACAAAAAGACCTTGCCAAGCGACTGAAAAAACAAAAACAACCAATTTGCTCACGCGACTTTTTAATAGATTTGCCCAACGTTTCGAGAACAACGTTCTCTTCTTCAGGAGCAACAGGGTTAGGATAAGAGATGTCCGGCACGAAAACCGCGACAAAAAGACCTTGCCAAGCGACTGAAAAAACAAAAACAACCAATTTGCTCACGCGACTTTTTAATAGATTTGCCCAACGTTTCGAGAACAACGTTCTCTTCTTCAGGAGCAACAGGAGGAAAATATCTACAAGAGGTAAAATACAAAAATAGTATGAGAAAAAATTCACGTGATATACGCAAAGTAACAGACGACATCATTAATTAATCATCCATGAGAATATGATACATTCAAAAGCGTCAATAGCATTAAAAATAACAAAATTTTGCAAATTGACACATGTCCACGTAAAAACTGCGTAAATTCATAAAAAATCACTAGCACGCGTTACATTTGCATAATCAATATTGCATAAGAATTGCAAAAGTCACAAGTTAACCAAATGATCAAAACAGCTTACTCGGTGAGGAAACTCAAATGATAAAATTACTACATTTCAAGGTGCTATTTATACACAGAATCACGCGCTAAAAGTATACCATACATGCAAATCTACAACGATAGGTTGTTCTGAAAAGTTCATCCAAAGGTGAGATTCTATTGGATGCTACATGTTAATGAATATTCATGATGACGAGTATACTACAGTACATTACAGTCAACGATAAAAGTTAATAAAATCAACGATAATAATTTTATAATAAATTGGACTGAAATAATTATAAAAAAATTATTACGGAAAATTGTAAATTCCGTATAAAGTCAAATGAAACACACATATAAAAATGGAAGGTACCAGGCACATAACAGTCATACAATTTACAAGTTGACAAATCGAAAAGAAGTAAAGCAAATAATTATAGTCATCTGTACTTCAAACATTAAAGACTGTTAAGTCATACAATCAAAAAGTTGTAAAATTTGTACAAAATTAATGAAACTGTTTTCAGGACATGTTTAGGTACATTAAAACCAGCGATAAAAGTTCATACCATCGTTGATTAACAAATTAATTAATTCCATAAAAAATGTTGAGATGGAATTATTATCATGACCAACAGAAAGGCATGTAAGCAAATAATCTACATTTCAAAAATTGAAAACTATGAAGTCATACAATCAAAAAAGTTGTAAAATTAATGACATTATTTTTATGACATGCTTATGTACATTAAAACCAACGATAAAAGTTCGTATAATCGTTGATTAAAAATTAATTAATTCCATCAAAAAGTTAAAAAAAATTATTATGGAAATTTCTAAGATCCGTACATAATTAAATGGAATTATTCTCATGACACATGAAGAAAATGGAAAGTGCCAGGAATGTAAATAAATTATGTCACATAATAACCCGTATGTACAAACATTCAAATCGAGGTTAAATTTTCACAAAACCGTTGAAATAAAATGTTAAAAAATCTTGGACTTGAATGGTAGATCACCAGTAACGGAAAAGTTTTCTTAATAGACTTTTTTCTGTCGTGCATGCTCGTACTGGGCGTGTGTCTTTCGGGATGCACGGATTATTCTCCAGGTTTCTTTTAATGATTCTGAAAAAATCTTGGGAGAATTTATCATTGCTGGTGATCACCGGGAGGATTGTTGTTTTCTTGGCGAGAGGATTGGACTGCTGGGAGATGGTGTTCTTGGTACCGTTGAGTTTGTCGGCAACTTCTCTGATGAGTTTTTTCGTCTTTATGATGCTGTAACCACGTTTTTTTAATTTGTGGCATAGAAGTAGGCAGGTATCTCGATAAAATTCGGGTGAGGATGAAAGCCGAAAATATCTATTGAATTGAGATTTAGCAATACCAGCGTACGTGTGTCGTGGGTGATGTGAACGGATGTGAAGATACTGAAACCTGTTAGTTTCTTTAAAGTGGGGCCTATAAATTAATTTATCGGCTTCGTCACGGGACACCAGGAGGTCTAGAAACTCTATACCAGTTTCCTGTTCAAAGTTGAACTCGATATTGATGCCTGGGATCAAACCATTAATTTCCGGAATCAATTCAACAAAGGAATTTTTATCACCTCGCCACACCAAGAAGATGTCGTCAATATACCGACCATAAAAGAATGAATGAGGGAAGGATTTAATGAATTCATCTAATTCAGCTAAATACAAATTCGCCAGGTTTGGCGAGTACGCCTTACCCATAGCACAACCATTAACCTGCAAATATCTCTCATCATTAAACAAGAAATCATTGAAATTCAGGGATTGGTCCAACAGAGCAATAATCATCGAAATCTGCCTATCACTATATTTGTGTTCGTTATTAGTAACCTCTTGGAACTTACGTAAGAAGCTCCTAGCAATTTTTAAGCTACGGGAATTATCCATATTAGTATATAAAGAGGCTACATCACCTGTAATTAATAGACAATTTTGCAATGATTCGACTGACTTAGACAATTTCTCTATAAAATCAAACGAATCCCGTATGACAGCCGGGACTCCAGAAAGAAGATTTTTCAGCACAAAGTCTAAGAATACATTAATTTTATTATCGATGGACCCTACGTCAGAGACAATTGGGCGCCCAGGTGGCGTGTTCTCGTTAAACCACTTTGCACGGGGCTTATGAATTTTAGGAAGCGTATAGAATCTTCTATCCTTGGCATCCGGAGGGGGCGCTAAATAATTCAGCAACTTATCCGGGAATATGCCCTGTATTTTACAGACGCTGAGAATGTGTTTAATGTTATTAGCGCTGTCAAGGCCGTCATTAAGTTTGCGATAGAAATTCGCGTTACTGAGTTGCTGTGTGCATTCATCAATATAGTTTTTTTTGTCAAGGATCACAAACACATTGCTTTTATCAGCTTTCCTAATGATTACGCTCTCCGTGTCTTTCAGCGACATAAAAGCTTCTTTTTCTATGTCATTTATGTTGGGTTTGTTCCCACTACTAATTTTATTTGACTTATTGGACTTAGAGAATTTACTGATTAACTTATCGGTATCCTCATCTATTTGCCTAAGGTTCTCCCGTGTGGTATCAGTCAGGAGTACACTAGCTGGGGTCCATTCACTTTTAATAAATGGGAACCTAGCCTTATTGGACACAAACTTTTTAGATAATGGATTGTTTTCAAAAAAGTCAATCAATGAAATACGCCGTTTGATATAACGGTAGTTTTTAAGAAATATTTCTTTACTTATTGAGCTATGGCTCATTGTAAATGAAGTGCCCAGTTCCAATAGCTTTAGTTGATGGCTAGACAGAGTTATATTGCTGAAATTAAAACATAACTCTACGCTATCGGAGCGGGCGAAAGAACTTATAAAAAAGAAGGATTGAGTAATGCGCATGGATGTGCCGTGCGCGTGCAGCGTATGTCATCACGCCTACTCTTAAGTGCTTTGTAAAATATCGCCAAGCGGTCATTGACTGGCAGGCGTCTCAACTCAGCTTTCAAATCTTCAGGCTGAGCTGCTACAACTCGTGTGACTAAGCTTTCCGGTAGATTCCGGTAGCAGACTGGCTCCTTAACAACACACAAAATTGGGGCTTGATGGCCCGCTGGAGTAGAGGGTTGGTCAGGATTCTGCGGGGGCGCAAAAGCTACTTTAAAATGGCTTCCCACAGTCTTATATTCCATAAACTTACTAGTGTTATCTTTGTAGAATTTACTACAGAACGTCACTTTCATTGTAAGATTTTTTGCTAGCCGATCAATTATAATTTGCTCGGCTGGGCTGCGAGTCTTGCGTGACGCACGTGTGGCGTGCGTGTGCTCGTTTTCAACATTAATTATGGCAGGCGAGCGTTCTAACTGGACAAAAGATCTACGCTGTGAATTATTATTTTCATTAACAGGCGAAGACTCTAGAATATTGGAAATATTACCAATGCTTATACCTGAGTTTTGTGGGACCTCATTTTCCGCTGAGACTGACAAGTTAAAGCTATTAGTAACTGAATTACTCTGTGCATTATCACCACATATCATTGCGACAAAACTATCTTGATTTCTCACTGAGTCTTGAGGCGAACGATGAGTATTTTTAGAAAAGTTTTCAATTATTCGCGTGAGGCGCGCTACCTGGCTTTCTAAGTCTCTAATGCGAGGATCTGCTTGATGCGTGGTTTCACGCACAGTGCGTGCACTAGGAGGAGGTGCCACTATTGAAACATTGTTTTGAATAACATCAAAGACATTAACTTTAAGCCATTCAGAGAAAACTTCCTGGTCCAGCGACCGTCGCGTCTTAATCTTAGCAAGCAGCATTTTCTTAAAGAAAGGTTTGTTGCAGTGGATAACTTCTGCGTGCGGCAAGTTCGCTAGGAGGCTGGTGACTTCTGCAATTTTCTGATCAAGCGATTGTAAAGTATACAATCGTGCTTCTCTAAGAGCATTATTAAAGAGATTTAGATAAATCGGTTGCACAACCGTTTCTATACAAGGCGGTTTAACAATAGCTGCGGTGTTTAGAACCTTAGTTTCAAAATTCATCAATTCACTATCTAGCCAGTGAGGTTTAGCTGCACTTAAATTCCATAAATCAATGGTTGCATTAACAAATTCCAACAGCTGCGAATGCTGCTCTTTTGGAAGCAAAGAAAATTCTGCGTTGTCCTGGGGACTATTGTTAATTTTAGAGTGCGTAGGGTTAGGGTTAGGGTTAGGGTTAGGGTTAGGGTTAGGGTTAGGGTTAGGGTTAGGGTTAGGGTTAGGGTTAGGGTTAGGGTTAGGGTTAGGGTTAGGGTTAGGGTTAGGGTTAGGGTTAGGGTTAGGGTTAGGGTTAGGGTTAGGGTTAGGGTTAGGGTTAGGGTTAGGGTTAGGGTTAGGGTTAGGGTTAGGGTTAGGGTTAGGGTTAGGGTTAGGGTTAGGGTTAGGGTTAGGGTTAGGGTTAGGGTTAGGGTTAGGGTTAGGGTTAGGGTTAGGGTTAGGGTTAGGGTTAGGGTTAGGGTTAGGGTTAGTTAGGGTTAGGGTTAGGGTTAGGGTTAGGGTTAGGGTTAGGGTTAGGGTTAGGGTTAGGGTTAGGGTTAGGGTTAGGGTTAGGGTTAGGGTTAGGGTTAGGGTTAGGGTTAGGGTTAGGGTTAGGGTTAGGGTTAGGGTTAGGGTTAGGGTTAGAGTAGGGGGTACCTTTCATCTGAGCGACAAACAGGTAAAATGCCTTTTCAAGCAACTAAACAAACATTACAGGTTTGCTGATACAAATCTTAACTGTGTGAATGAGCTCACAATATCAACTCCTAACAGAATCTTCAACTGGGAACTTTGTTTTTAACAACCGCTTTGAAATTTAAAATGTATAAATTCGAATTCTATTGCTTTAGACGTCGCTAAAATAGGAAAATGCATAGATAAAAAATCGATAAAATCGATTAAAAAATTATTTTTTAAGAAATAAAATAATTTGTAATTTTTCTGAATTTCTTTTTAAAGAAATAAATAATTTTTCAATTTTTACGGAATTTTCCGAATTAACCGAATTATCGGTAAGTTTGTAATATTGCTGTTCCAAGCCTAAAATTGAGAAAATTATGAAAAAATTACTAAAATTAAGTTGGACACATGCCAAATATTGTGCAAATTTTTTCTGATTTTTCTGATTTTTTTCTGTATTTTTAACGATTTTTAGAAAAACCGCGGTGGCGAAAATCTTATGGGATTTTCAGGGGACCAGCACTACCTGATTGAAAAATCCTCCAGTTACCTAAATACAAGTTGAAAAATTATGAAAAAATTGCTAATAATAAGACGACCCTGTTTCAAAAATAAAGTAATTTTTTTCTGATTTTTACGAATTTTTCCAGATCCATGGTGATTCCTTGAAAAAATGAAGTTTAAAAAATTAATGTTAAAAATTAATTTCCTACGAGGGTTAGCTTGCTATCACTAATCCCTCCTCCTTTCTCCAGGCTTGGGACTGGCAAGAATAGAATTCATTGGCGGAGTTAAAAAGTGAGGCAGATGCTGCCTCGGTAAAACTAGAAAAGAAATGTACTTTACCAACCTATGAGTCTGAAAAGTCCAGTCTCGGCGTAAGGATTAGAGTAGGGGGTACCTTTCATCTGAGCGACAAACAGGTAAAATGCCTTTTCAAGCAACTAAACAAACATTACAGGTTTGCTGATACAAATCTTAACTGTGTGAATGAGCTCACAATATCAACTCCTAACAGAATCTTCAACTGGGAACTTTGTTTTTAACAACCGCTTTGAAATTTAAAATGTATAAATTCGAATTCTATTGCTTTAGACGTCGCTAAAATAGGAAAATGCATAGATAAAAAATCGATAAAATCGATTAAAAAATTATTTTTTAAGAAATAAAATAATTTGTAATTTTTCTGAATTTCTTTTTAAAGAAATAAATAATTTTTCAATTTTTACGGAATTTTCCGAATTAACCGAATTATCGGTAAGTTTGTAATATTGCTGTTCCAAGCCTAAAATTGAGAAAATTATGAAAAAATTACTAAAATTAAGTTGGACACATGCCAAATATTGTGCAAATTTTTTCTGATTTTTCTGATTTTTTTCTGTATTTTTAACGATTTTTAGAAAAACCGCGGTGGCGAAAATCTTATGGGATTTTCAGGGGACCAGCACTACCTGATTGAAAAATCCTCCAGTTACCTAAATACAAGTTGAAAAATTATGAAAAAATTGCTAATAATAAGACGACCCTGTTTCAAAAATAAAGTAATTTTTTTCTGATTTTTACGAATTTTTCCAGATCCATGGTGATTCCTTGAAAAAATGAAGTTTAAAAAATTAATGTTAAAAATTAATTTCCTACGAGGGTTAGCTTGCTATCACTAATCCCTCCTCCTTTCTCCAGGCTTGGGACTGGCAAGAATAGAATTCATTGGCGGAGTTAAAAAGTGAGGCAGATGCTGCCTCGGTAAAACTAGAAAAGAAATGTACTTTACCAACCTATGAGTCTGAAAAGTCCAGTCTCGGCGTAAGGATTAGAGTAGGGGGTACCTTTCATCTGAGCGACAAACAGGTAAAATGCCTTTTCAAGCAACTAAACAAACATTACAGGTTTGCTGATACAAATCTTAACTGTGTGAATGAGCTCACAATATCAACTCCTAACAGAATCTTCAACTGGGAACTTTGTTTTTAACAACCGCTTTGAAATTTAAAATGTATAAATTCGAATTCTATTGCTTTAGACGTCGCTAAAATAGGAAAATGCATAGATAAAAAATCGATAAAATCGATTAAAAAATTATTTTTTAAGAAATAAAATAATTTGTAATTTTTCTGAATTTCTTTTTAAAGAAATAAATAATTTTTCAATTTTTACGGAATTTTCCGAATTAACCGAATTATCGGTAAGTTTGTAATATTGCTGTTCCAAGCCTAAAATTGAGAAAATTATGAAAAAATTACTAAAATTAAGTTGGACACATGCCAAATATTGTGCAAATTTTTTCTGATTTTTCTGATTTTTTTCTGTATTTTTAACGATTTTTAGAAAAACCGCGGTGGCGAAAATCTTATGGGATTTTCAGGGGACCAGCACTACCTGATTGAAAAATCCTCCAGTTACCTAAATACAAGTTGAAAAATTATGAAAAAATTGCTAATAATAAGACGACCCTGTTTCAAAAATAAAGTAATTTTTTTCTGATTTTTACGAATTTTTCCAGATCCATGGTGATTCCTTGAAAAAATGAAGTTTAAAAAATTAATGTTAAAAATTAATTTCCTACGAGGGTTAGCTTGCTATCACTAATCCCTCCTCCTTTCTCCAGGCTTGGGACTGGCAAGAATAGAATTCATTGGCGGAGTTAAAAAGTGAGGCAGATGCTGCCTCGGTTAGGGTTAGGGTTAGGGTTAGGGTTAGGGTTAGGGTTAGGGTTAGGGTTAGGGTTAGGGTTAGGGTTAGGGTTAGGGTTAGGGTTAGGGTTAGGGTTAGGGTTAGGGTTAGGATAAGAGATGTCCGGCACGAAAACCGCGACAAAAAGACCTTGCCAAGCGACTGAAAAAACAAAAACAACCAATTTGCTCACGCGACTTTTTAATAGATTTGCCCAACGTTTCGAGAACAACGTTCTCTTCTTCAGGAGCAACAGGAGGAAAATATCTACAAGAGGTAAAATACAAAAATAGTATGAGAAAAAATTCACGTGATATACGCAAAGTAACAGACGACATCATTAATTAATCATCCATGAGAATATGATACATTCAAAAGCGTCAATAGCATTAAAAATAACAAAATTTTGCAAATTGACACATGTCCACGTAAAAACTGCGTAAATTCATAAAAAATCACTAGCACGCGTTACATTTGCATAATCAATATTGCATAAGAATTGCAAAAGTCACAAGTTAACCAAATGATCAAAACAGCTTACTCGGTGAGGAAACTCAAATGATAAAATTACTACATTTCAAGGTGCTATTTATACACAGAATCACGCGCTAAAAGTATACCATACATGCAAATCTACAACGATAGGTTGTTCTGAAAAGTTCATCCAAAGGTGAGATTCTATTGGATGCTACATGTTAATGAATATTCATGATGACGAGTATACTACAGTACATTACAGTCAACGATAAAAGTTAATAAAATCAACGATAATAATTTTATAATAAATTGGACTGAAATAATTATAAAAAATTATTACGGAAAATTGTAAATTCCGTATAAAGTCAAATGAAACACACATATAAAAATGGAAGGTACCAGGCACATAACAGTCATACAATTTACAAGTTGACAAATCGAAAAGAAGTAAAGCAAATAATTATCGTCATCTGTACTTCAAACATTAAAGACTGTTAAGTCATACAATCAAAAAGTTGTAAAATTTGTACAAAATTAATGAAACTGTTTTCAGGACATGTTTAGGTACATTAAAACCAGCGATAAAAGTTCATACCATCGTTGATAACAAATTAATTAATTCCATAAAAAATGTTGAGATGGAATTATTATCATGACCAACAGAAAGGCATGTAAGCAAATAATCTACATTTCAAAAATTGAAAACTATGAAGTCATACAATCAAAAAAGTTGTAAAATTAATGACATTATTTTTATGACATGCTTATGTACATTAAAACCAACGATAAAAGTTCGTATAATCGTTGATTAAAAATTAATTAATTCCATCAAAAAGTTAAAAAAAATTATTATGGAAATTTCTAAGATCCGTACATAATTACATGGAATTATTCTCATGACACATGAAGAAAATGGAAAGTGCCAGGAATGTAAATAAATTATGTCACATAATAACCCGTATGTACAAACATTCAAATCGAGGTTAAATTTTCACAAAACCGTTGAAATAAAATGTTAAAAAAATCTTGGACTTGAATGGTAGATCACCAGTAACGGAAAAGTTTTCTTAATAGACTTTTTTCTGTCGTGCATGCTCGTACTGGGCGTGTGTCTTTCGGGATGCACGGATTATTCTCCAGGTTTCTTTTAATGATTCTGAAAAAATCTTGGGAGAATTTATCATTGCTGGTGATCACCGGGAGGATTGTTGTTTTCTTGGCGAGAGGATTGGACTGCTGGGAGATGGTGTTCTTGGTACCGTTGAGTTTGTCGGCAACTTCTCTGATGAGTTTTTTCGTCTTTATGATGCTGTAACCACGTTTTTTTAATTTGTGGCATAGAAGTAGGCAGGTATCTCGATAAAATTCGGGTGAGGATGAAAGCCGAAAATATCTATTGAATTGAGATTTAGCAATACCAGCGTACGTGTGTCGTGGGTGATGTGAACGGATGTGAAGATACTGAAACCTGTTAGTTTCTTTAAAGTGGGGCCTATAAATTAATTTATCGGCTTCGTCACGGGACACCAGGAGGTCTAGAAACTCTATACCAGTTTCCTGTTCAAAGTTGAACTCAATATTGATGCCTGGGATCAAACCATTAATTTCCGGAATCAATTCAACAAAGGAATTTTTATCACCTCGCCACACCAAGAAGATGTCGTCAATATACCGACCATAAAAGAATGAATGAGGGAAGGATTTAATGAATTCATCTAATTCAGCTAAATACAAATTTGCCAGGTTTGGCGAGTACGCCTTACCCATAGCACAACCATTAACCTGCAAATATCTCTCATCATTAAACAAGAAATCATTGAAATTCAGGGATTGGTCCAACAGAGCAATAATCATCGAAATCTGCCTATCACTATATTTGTGTTCGTTATTAGTAACCTCTTGGAACTTACGTAAGAAGCTCCTAGCAATTTTTAAGCTACGGGAATTATCCATATTAGTATATAAAGAGGCTACATCACCTGTAATTAATAGACAATTTTGCAATGATTCGACTGACTTAGACAATTTCTCTATAAAATCAAACGAATCCCGTATGACAGCCGGGACTCCAGAAAGAAGATTTTTCAGCACAAAGTCTAAGAATACATTAATTTTATTATCGATGGACCCTACGTCAGAGACAATTGGGCGCCCAGGTGGCGTGTTCTCGTTAAACCACTTTGCACGGGGCTTATGAATTTTAGGAAGCGTATAGAATCTTCTATCCTTGGCATCCGGAGGGGGCGCTAAATAATTCAGCAACTTATCCGGGAATATGCCCTGTATTTTACAGACGCTGAGAATGTGTTTAATGTTATTAGCGCTGTCAAGGCCGTCATTAAGTTTGCGATAGAAATTCGCGTTACTGAGTTGCTGTGTGCATTCATCAATATAGTTTTTTTTGTCAAGGATCACAAACACATTGCTTTTATCAGCTTTCCTAATGATTACGCTCTCCGTGTCTTTCAGCGACATAAAAGCTTCTTTTTCTATGTCATTTATGTTGGGTTTGTTCCCACTACTAATTTTATTTGACTTATTGGACTTAGAGAATTTACTGATTAATTTATCGGTATCCTCATCTATTTGCCTAAGGTTCTCCCGTGTGGTATCAGTCAGGAGTACACTAGCTGGGGTCCATTCACTTTTAATAAATGGGAACCTAGCCTTATTGGACACAAACTTTTTAGATAATGGATTGTTTTCAAAAAAGTCAATCAATGAAATACGCCGTTTGATATAACGGTAGTTTTTAAGAAATATTTCTTTACTTATTGAGCTATGGCTCATTGTAAATGAAGTGCCCAGTTCCAATAGCTTTAGTTGATGGCTAGACAGAGTTATATTGCTGAAATTAAAACATAACTCTACGCTATCGGAGCGGGCGAAAGAACTTATAAAAAAGAAGGATTGAGTAATGCGCATGGATGTGCCGTGCGCGTGCAGCGTATGTCATCACGCCTACTCTTAAGTGCTTTGTAAAATATCGCCAAGCGGTCATTGACTGGCAGGCGTCTCAACTCAGCTTTCAAATCTTCAGGCTGAGCTGCTACAACTCGTGTGACTAAGCTTTCCGGTAGATTCCGGTAGCAGACTGGCTCCTTAACAACACACAAAATTGGGGCTTGATGGCCCGCTGGAGTAGAGGGTTGGTCAGGATTCTGCGGGGGCGCAAAAGCTACTTTAAAATGGCTTCCCACAGTCTTATATTCCATAAACTTACTAGTGTTATCTTTGTAGAATTTACTACAGAACGTCACTTTCATTGTAAGATTTTTTGCTAGCCGATCAATTATAATTTGCTCGGCTGGGCTGCGAGTCTTGCGTGACGCACGTGTGGCGTGCGTGTGCTCGTTTTCAACATTAATTATGGCAGGCGAGCGTTCTAACTGGACAAAAGATCTACGCTGTGAATTATTATTTTCACTAACAGGCGAAGACTCTAGAATATTGGAAATATTACCAATGCTTATACCTGAGTTTTGTGGGACCTCATTTTCCGCTGAGACTGACAAGTTAAAGCTATTAGTAACTGAATTACTCTGTGCATTATCACCACATATCATTGCGACAAAACTATCTTGATTTCTCACTGAGTCTTGAGGCGAACGATGAGTATTTTTAGAAAAGTTTTCAATTATTCGCGTGAGGCGCGCTACCTGGCTTTCTAAGTCTCTAATGCGAGGATCTGCTTGATGCGTGGTTTCACGCACAGTGCGTGCACTAGGAGGAGGTGCCACTATTGAAACATTGTTTTGAATAACATCAAAGACATTAACTTTAAGCCATTCAGAGAAAACTTCCTGGTCCAGCGACCGTCGCGTCTTAATCTTAGCAAGCAGCATTTTCTTAAAGAAAGGTTTGTTGCAGTGGATAACTTCTGCGTGCGGCAAGTTCGCTAGGAGGCTGGTGACTTCTGCAATTTTCTGATCAAGCGATTGTAAAGTATACAATCGTGCTTCTCTAAGAGCATTATTAAAGAGATTTAGATAAATCGGTTGCACAACCGTTTCTATACAAGGCGGTTTAACAATAGCTGCGGTGTTTAGAACCTTAGTTTCAAAATTCATCAATTCACTATCTAGCCAGTGAGGTTTAGCTGCACTTAAATTCCATAAATCAATGGTTGCATTAACAAATTCCAACAGCTGCGAATGCTGCTCTTTTGGAAGCAAAGAAAATTCTGCATTGTCCTGGGGACTATTGTTAATTTTAGAGTGCGTAGGATTCCTACTAGCATTAACAGGTTTTTTACTGCGAGTGTAATTGTTATCGCTGCTATTTCTATTACGCCTATCTTTATTATAATTTCTCTTATTTTCATTGCTATTCTTATTATCCTTATTGCGATGATTATTATTTCTATCGCTATTGTTATTCGTATAATTATTATTGCGATAATTATTCTTATTCCTATCGCTGTTATCATAATTATTCGTATAATTATTGTTGTTATTTTTCTTATATGATCGTTTCTTATAATTATTATTATTATTATTATTATTATTGCGATCATTATCACGACTCTCTGGAGATCGTGGCCTCTTGAAATTCCCCATACTACTAAAAAGCAAAGCAAACAAACTAGCTATCCTACGTAAAAACAGCCCAGTCTCGATCGTTAGGGTTAGGATAAGAGATGTCCGGCACGAAAACCGCGACAAAAAGACCTTGCCAAGCGACTGAAAAAACAAAAACAACCAATTTGCTCACGCGACTTTTTAATAGATTTGCCCAACGTTTCGAGAACAACGTTCTCTTCTTCAGGAGCAACAGGAGGAAAATATCTACAAGAGGTAAAATACAAAAATAGTATGAGAAAAAATTCACGTGATATACGCAAAGTAACAGACGACATCATTAATTAATCATCCATGAGAATATGATACATTCAAAAGCGTCAATAGCATTAAAAATAACAAAATTTTGCAAATTGACACATGTCCACGTAAAAACTGCGTAAATTCATAAAAAATCACTAGCACGCGTTACATTTGCATAATCAATATTGCATAAGAATTGCAAAAGTCACAAGTTAACCAAATGATCAAAACAGCTTACTCGGTGAGGAAACTCAAATGATAAAATTACTACATTTCAAGGTGCTATTTATACACAGAATCACGCGCTAAAAGTATACCATACATGCAAATCTACAACGATAGGTTGTTCTGAAAAGTTCATCCAAAGGTGAGATTCTATTGGATGCTACATGTTAATGAATATTCATGATGACGAGTATACTACAGTACATTACAGTCAACGATAAAAGTTAATAAAATCAACGATAATAATTTTATAATAAATTGGACTGAAATAATTATAAAAAATTATTACGGAAAATTGTAAATTCCGTATAAAGTCAAATGAAACACACATATAAAAATGGAAGGTACCAGGCACATAACAGTCATACAATTTACAAGTTGACAAATCGAAAAGAAGTAAAGCAAATAATTATCGTCATCTGTACTTCAAACATTAAAGACTGTTAAGTCATACAATCAAAAAGTTGTAAAATTTGTACAAAATTAATGAAACTGTTTTCAGGACATGTTTAGGTACATTAAAACCAGCGATAAAAGTTCATACCATCGTTGATAACAAATTAATTAATTCCATAAAAAATGTTGAGATGGAATTATTATCATGACCAACAGAAAGGCATGTAAGCAAATAATCTACATTTCAAAAATTGAAAACTATGAAGTCATACAATCAAAAAAGTTGTAAAATTAATGACATTATTTTTATGACATGCTTATGTACATTAAAACCAACGATAAAAGTTCGTATAATCGTTGATTAAAAATTAATTAATTCCATCAAAAAGTTAAAAAAAATTATTATGGAAATTTCTAAGATCCGTACATAATTACATGGAATTATTCTCATGACACATGAAGAAAATGGAAAGTGCCAGGAATGTAAATAAATTATGTCACATAATAACCCGTATGTACAAACATTCAAATCGAGGTTAAATTTTCACAAAACCGTTGAAATAAA
Source organism: Erpobdella octoculata (assembly GCA_963978895.1). Lineage (NCBI taxonomy): Eukaryota > Metazoa > Annelida > Clitellata > Hirudinida > Erpobdellidae > Erpobdella > Erpobdella octoculata. Next base: position 17,847 of record OZ022240.1, on the reverse strand, counting down.
ATGTTAAAAAAATCTTGGACTTGAATGATAGATCACCAGTAACGGAAAAGTTTTCTTAATAGACTTTTTTCTGTCGTGCATGCTCGTACTGGGCGTGTGTCTTTCGGGATGCACGGATTATTCTCCAGGTTTCTTTTAATGATTCTGAAAAAATCTTGGGAGAATTTATCATTGCTGGTGATCACCGGGAGGATTGTTGTTTTCTTGGCGAGAGGATTGGACTGCTGGGAGATGGTGTTCTTGGTACCGTTGAGTTTGTCGGCAACTTCTCTGATGAGTTTTTTCGTCTTTATGATGCTGTAACCACGTTTTTTTAATTTGTGGCATAGAAGTAGGCAGGTATCTCGATAAAATTCGGGTGAGGATGAAAGCCGAAAATATCTATTGAATTGAGATTTAGCAATACCAGCGTACGTGTGTCGTGGGTGATGTGAACGGATGTGAAGATACTGAAACCTGTTAGTTTCTTTAAAGTGGGGCCTATAAATTAATTTATCGGCTTCGTCACGGGACACCAGGAGGTCTAGAAACTCTATACCAGTTTCCTGTTCAAAGTTGAACTCAATATTGATGCCTGGGATCAAACCATTAATTTCCGGAATCAATTCAACAAAGGAATTTTTATCACCTCGCCACACCAAGAAGATGTCGTCAATATACCGACCATAAAAGAATGAATGAGGGAAGGATTTAATGAATTCATCTAATTCAGCTAAATACAAATTTGCCAGGTTTGGCGAGTACGCCTTACCCATAGCACAACCATTAACCTGCAAATATCTCTCATCATTAAACAAGAAATCATTGAAATTCAGGGATTGGTCCAACAGAGCAATAATCATCGAAATCTGCCTATCACTATATTTGTGTTCGTTATTAGTAACCTCTTGGAACTTACGTAAGAAGCTCCTAGCAATTTTTAAGCTACGGGAATTATCCATATTAGTATATAAAGAGGCTACATCACCTGTAATTAATAGACAATTTTGCAATGATTCGACTGACTTAGACAATTTCTCTATAAAATCAAACGAATCCCGTATGACAGCCGGGACTCCAGAAAGAAGATTTTTCAGCACAAAGTCTAAGAATACATTAATTTTATTATCGATGGACCCTACGTCAGAGACAATTGGGCGCCCAGGTGGCGTGTTCTCGTTAAACCACTTTGCACGGGGCTTATGAATTTTAGGAAGCGTATAGAATCTTCTATCCTTGGCATCCGGAGGGGGCGCTAAATAATTCAGCAACTTATCCGGGAATATGCCCTGTATTTTACAGACGCTGAGAATGTGTTTAATGTTATTAGCGCTGTCAAGGCCGTCATTAAGTTTGCGATAGAAATTCGCGTTACTGAGTTGCTGTGTGCATTCATCAATATAGTTTTTTTTGTCAAGGATCACAAACACATTGCTTTTATCAGCTTTCCTAATGATTACGCTCTCCGTGTCTTTCAGCGACATAAAAGCTTCTTTTTCTATGTCATTTATGTTGGGTTTGTTCCCACTACTAATTTTATTTGACTTATTGGACTTAGAGAATTTACTGATTAATTTATCGGTATCCTCATCTATTTGCCTAAGGTTCTCCCGTGTGGTATCAGTCAGGAGTACACTAGCTGGGGTCCATTCACTTTTAATAAATGGGAACCTAGCCTTATTGGACACAAACTTTTTAGATAATGGATTGTTTTCAAAAAAGTCAATCAATGAAATACGCCGTTTGATATAACGGTAGTTTTTAAGAAATATTTCTTTACTTATTGAGCTATGGCTCATTGTAAATGAAGTGCCCAGTTCCAATAGCTTTAGTTGATGGCTAGACAGAGTTATATTGCTGAAATTAAAACATAACTCTACGCTATCGGAGCGGGCGAAAGAACTTATAAAAAAGAAGGATTGAGTAATGCGCATGGATGTGCCGTGCGCGTGCAGCGTATGTCATCACGCCTACTCTTAAGTGCTTTGTAAAATATCGCCAAGCGGTCATTGACTGGCAGGCGTCTCAACTCAGCTTTCAAATCTTCAGGCTGAGCTGCTACAACTCGTGTGACTAAGCTTTCCGGTAGATTCCGGTAGCAGACTGGCTCCTTAACAACACACAAAATTGGGGCTTGATGGCCCGCTGGAGTAGAGGGTTGGTCAGGATTCTGCGGGGGCGCAAAAGCTACTTTAAAATGGCTTCCCACAGTCTTATATTCCATAAACTTACTAGTGTTATCTTTGTAGAATTTACTACAGAACGTCACTTTCATTGTAAGATTTTTTGCTAGCCGATCAATTATAATTTGCTCGGCTGGGCTGCGAGTCTTGCGTGACGCACGTGTGGCGTGCGTGTGCTCGTTTTCAACATTAATTATGGCAGGCGAGCGTTCTAACTGGACAAAAGATCTACGCTGTGAATTATTATTTTCACTAACAGGCGAAGACTCTAGAATATTGGAAATATTACCAATGCTTATACCTGAGTTTTGTGGGACCTCATTTTCCGCTGAGACTGACAAGTTAAAGCTATTAGTAACTGAATTACTCTGTGCATTATCACCACATATCATTGCGACAAAACTATCTTGATTTCTCACTGAGTCTTGAGGCGAACGATGAGTATTTTTAGAAAAGTTTTCAATTATTCGCGTGAGGCGCGCTACCTGGCTTTCTAAGTCTCTAATGCGAGGATCTGCTTGATGCGTGGTTTCACGCACAGTGCGTGCACTAGGAGGAGGTGCCACTATTGAAACATTGTTTTGAATAACATCAAAGACATTAACTTTAAGCCATTCAGAGAAAACTTCCTGGTCCAGCGACCGTCGCGTCTTAATCTTAGCAAGCAGCATTTTCTTAAAGAAAGGTTTGTTGCAGTGGATAACTTCTGCGTGCGGCAAGTTCGCTAGGAGGCTGGTGACTTCTGCAATTTTCTGATCAAGCGATTGTAAAGTATACAATCGTGCTTCTCTAAGAGCATTATTAAAGAGATTTAGATAAATCGGTTGCACAACCGTTTCTATACAAGGCGGTTTAACAATAGCTGCGGTGTTTAGAACCTTAGTTTCAAAATTCATCAATTCACTATCTAGCCAGTGAGGTTTAGCTGCACTTAAATTCCATAAATCAATGGTTGCATTAACAAATTCCAACAGCTGCGAATGCTGCTCTTTTGGAAGCAAAGAAAATTCTGCATTGTCCTGGGGACTATTGTTAATTTTAGAGTGCGTAGGATTCCTACTAGCATTAACAGGTTTTTTACTGCGAGTGTAATTGTTATCGCTGCTATTTCTATTACGCCTATCTTTATTATAATTTCTCTTATTTTCATTGCTATTCTTATTATCCTTATTGCGATGATTATTATTTCTATCGCTATTGTTATTCGTATAATTATTATTGCGATAATTATTCTTATTCCTATCGCTGTTATCATAATTATTCGTATAATTATTGTTGTTATTTTTCTTATATGATCGTTTCTTATAATTATTATTATTATTATTATTATTATTGCGATCATTATCACGACTCTCTGGAGATCGTGGCCTCTTGAAATTCCCCATACTACTAAAAAGCAAAGCAAACAAACTAGCTATCCTACGTAAAAACAGCCCAGTCTCGATCGTTAGGGTTAGGATAAGAGATGTCCGGCACGAAAACCGCGACAAAAAGACCTTGCCAAGCGACTGAAAAAACAAAAACAACCAATTTGCTCACGCGACTTTTTAATAGATTTGCCCAACGTTTCGAGAACAACGTTCTCTTCTTCAGGAGCAACAGGAGGAAAATATCTACAAGAGGTAAAATACAAAAATAGTATGAGAAAAAATTCACGTGATATACGCAAAGTAACAGACGACATCATTAATTAATCATCCATGAGAATATGATACATTCAAAAGCGTCAATAGCATTAAAAATAACAAAATTTTGCAAATTGACACATGTCCACGTAAAAACTGCGTAAATTCATAAAAAATCACTAGCACGCGTTACATTTGCATAATCAATATTGCATAAGAATTGCAAAAGTCACAAGTTAACCAAATGATCAAAACAGCTTACTCGGTGAGGAAACTCAAATGATAAAATTACTACATTTCAAGGTGCTATTTATACACAGAATCACGCGCTAAAAGTATACCATACATGCAAATCTACAACGATAGGTTGTTCTGAAAAGTTCATCCAAAGGTGAGATTCTATTGGATGCTACATGTTAATGAATATTCATGATGACGAGTATACTACAGTACATTACAGTCAACGATAAAAGTTAATAAAATCAACGATAATAATTTTATAATAAATTGGACTGAAATAATTATAAAAAATTATTACGGAAAATTGTAAATTCCGTATAAAGTCAAATGAAACACACATATAAAAATGGAAGGTACCAGGCACATAACAGTCATACAATTTACAAGTTGACAAATCGAAAAGAAGTAAAGCAAATAATTATCGTCATCTGTACTTCAAACATTAAAGACTGTTAAGTCATACAATCAAAAAGTTGTAAAATTTGTACAAAATTAATGAAACTGTTTTCAGGACATGTTTAGGTACATTAAAACCAGCGATAAAAGTTCATACCATCGTTGATAACAAATTAATTAATTCCATAAAAAATGTTGAGATGGAATTATTATCATGACCAACAGAAAGGCATGTAAGCAAATAATCTACATTTCAAAAATTGAAAACTATGAAGTCATACAATCAAAAAAGTTGTAAAATTAATGACATTATTTTTATGACATGCTTATGTACATTAAAACCAACGATAAAAGTTCGTATAATCGTTGATTAAAAATTAATTAATTCCATCAAAAAGTTAAAAAAAATTATTATGGAAATTTCTAAGATCCGTACATAATTACATGGAATTATTCTCATGACACATGAAGAAAATGGAAAGTGCCAGGAATGTAAATAAATTATGTCACATAATAACCCGTATGTACAAACATTCAAATCGAGGTTAAATTTTCACAAAACCGTTGAAATAAAATGTTAAAAAAATCTTGGACTTGAATGATAGATCACCAGTAACGGAAAAGTTTTCTTAATAGACTTTTTTCTGTCGTGCATGCTCGTACTGGGCGTGTGTCTTTCGGGATGCACGGATTATTCTCCAGGTTTCTTTTAATGATTCTGAAAAAATCTTGGGAGAATTTATCATTGCTGGTGATCACCGGGAGGATTGTTGTTTTCTTGGCGAGAGGATTGGACTGCTGGGAGATGGTGTTCTTGGTACCGTTGAGTTTGTCGGCAACTTCTCTGATGAGTTTTTTCGTCTTTATGATGCTGTAACCACGTTTTTTTAATTTGTGGCATAGAAGTAGGCAGGTATCTCGATAAAATTCGGGTGAGGATGAAAGCCGAAAATATCTATTGAATTGAGATTTAGCAATACCAGCGTACGTGTGTCGTGGGTGATGTGAACGGATGTGAAGATACTGAAACCTGTTAGTTTCTTTAAAGTGGGGCCTATAAATTAATTTATCGGCTTCGTCACGGGACACCAGGAGGTCTAGAAACTCTATACCAGTTTCCTGTTCAAAGTTGAACTCAATATTGATGCCTGGGATCAAACCATTAATTTCCGGAATCAATTCAACAAAGGAATTTTTATCACCTCGCCACACCAAGAAGATGTCGTCAATATACCGACCATAAAAGAATGAATGAGGGAAGGATTTAATGAATTCATCTAATTCAGCTAAATACAAATTTGCCAGGTTTGGCGAGTACGCCTTACCCATAGCACAACCATTAACCTGCAAATATCTCTCATCATTAAACAAGAAATCATTGAAATTCAGGGATTGGTCCAACAGAGCAATAATCATCGAAATCTGCCTATCACTATATTTGTGTTCGTTATTAGTAACCTCTTGGAACTTACGTAAGAAGCTCCTAGCAATTTTTAAGCTACGGGAATTATCCATATTAGTATATAAAGAGGCTACATCACCTGTAATTAATAGACAATTTTGCAATGATTCGACTGACTTAGACAATTTCTCTATAAAATCAAACGAATCCCGTATGACAGCCGGGACTCCAGAAAGAAGATTTTTCAGCACAAAGTCTAAGAATACATTAATTTTATTATCGATGGACCCTACGTCAGAGACAATTGGGCGCCCAGGTGGCGTGTTCTCGTTAAACCACTTTGCACGGGGCTTATGAATTTTAGGAAGCGTATAGAATCTTCTATCCTTGGCATCCGGAGGGGGCGCTAAATAATTCAGCAACTTATCCGGGAATATGCCCTGTATTTTACAGACGCTGAGAATGTGTTTAATGTTATTAGCGCTGTCAAGGCCGTCATTAAGTTTGCGATAGAAATTCGCGTTACTGAGTTGCTGTGTGCATTCATCAATATAGTTTTTTTTGTCAAGGATCACAAACACATTGCTTTTATCAGCTTTCCTAATGATTACGCTCTCCGTGTCTTTCAGCGACATAAAAGCTTCTTTTTCTATGTCATTTATGTTGGGTTTGTTCCCACTACTAATTTTATTTGACTTATTGGACTTAGAGAATTTACTGATTAATTTATCGGTATCCTCATCTATTTGCCTAAGGTTCTCCCGTGTGGTATCAGTCAGGAGTACACTAGCTGGGGTCCATTCACTTTTAATAAATGGGAACCTAGCCTTATTGGACACAAACTTTTTAGATAATGGATTGTTTTCAAAAAAGTCAATCAATGAAATACGCCGTTTGATATAACGGTAGTTTTTAAGAAATATTTCTTTACTTATTGAGCTATGGCTCATTGTAAATGAAGTGCCCAGTTCCAATAGCTTTAGTTGATGGCTAGACAGAGTTATATTGCTGAAATTAAAACATAACTCTACGCTATCGGAGCGGGCGAAAGAACTTATAAAAAAGAAGGATTGAGTAATGCGCATGGATGTGCCGTGCGCGTGCAGCGTATGTCATCACGCCTACTCTTAAGTGCTTTGTAAAATATCGCCAAGCGGTCATTGACTGGCAGGCGTCTCAACTCAGCTTTCAAATCTTCAGGCTGAGCTGCTACAACTCGTGTGACTAAGCTTTCCGGTAGATTCCGGTAGCAGACTGGCTCCTTAACAACACACAAAATTGGGGCTTGATGGCCCGCTGGAGTAGAGGGTTGGTCAGGATTCTGCGGGGGCGCAAAAGCTACTTTAAAATGGCTTCCCACAGTCTTATATTCCATAAACTTACTAGTGTTATCTTTGTAGAATTTACTACAGAACGTCACTTTCATTGTAAGATTTTTTGCTAGCCGATCAATTATAATTTGCTCGGCTGGGCTGCGAGTCTTGCGTGACGCACGTGTGGCGTGCGTGTGCTCGTTTTCAACATTAATTATGGCAGGCGAGCGTTCTAACTGGACAAAAGATCTACGCTGTGAATTATTATTTTCACTAACAGGCGAAGACTCTAGAATATTGGAAATATTACCAATGCTTATACCTGAGTTTTGTGGGACCTCATTTTCCGCTGAGACTGACAAGTTAAAGCTATTAGTAACTGAATTACTCTGTGCATTATCACCACATATCATTGCGACAAAACTATCTTGATTTCTCACTGAGTCTTGAGGCGAACGATGAGTATTTTTAGAAAAGTTTTCAATTATTCGCGTGAGGCGCGCTACCTGGCTTTCTAAGTCTCTAATGCGAGGATCTGCTTGATGCGTGGTTTCACGCACAGTGCGTGCACTAGGAGGAGGTGCCACTATTGAAACATTGTTTTGAATAACATCAAAGACATTAACTTTAAGCCATTCAGAGAAAACTTCCTGGTCCAGCGACCGTCGCGTCTTAATCTTAGCAAGCAGCATTTTCTTAAAGAAAGGTTTGTTGCAGTGGATAACTTCTGCGTGCGGCAAGTTCGCTAGGAGGCTGGTGACTTCTGCAATTTTCTGATCAAGCGATTGTAAAGTATACAATCGTGCTTCTCTAAGAGCATTATTAAAGAGATTTAGATAAATCGGTTGCACAACCGTTTCTATACAAGGCGGTTTAACAATAGCTGCGGTGTTTAGAACCTTAGTTTCAAAATTCATCAATTCACTATCTAGCCAGTGAGGTTTAGCTGCACTTAAATTCCATAAATCAATGGTTGCATTAACAAATTCCAACAGCTGCGAATGCTGCTCTTTTGGAAGCAAAGAAAATTCTGCATTGTCCTGGGGACTATTGTTAATTTTAGAGTGCGTAGGATTCCTACTAGCATTAACAGGTTTTTTACTGCGAGTGTAATTGTTATCGCTGCTATTTCTATTACGCCTATCTTTATTATAATTTCTCTTATTTTCATTGCTATTCTTATTATCCTTATTGCGATGATTATTATTTCTATCGCTATTGTTATTCGTATAATTATTATTGCGATAATTATTCTTATTCCTATCGCTGTTATCATAATTATTCGTATAATTATTGTTGTTATTTTTCTTATATGATCGTTTCTTATAATTATTATTATTATTATTATTATTATTGCGATCATTATCACGACTCTCTGGAGATCGTGGCCTCTTGAAATTCCCCATACTACTAAAAAGCAAAGCAAACAAACTAGCTATCCTACGTAAAAACAGCCCAGTCTCGATCGTTAGGGTTAGGATAAGAGATGTCCGGCACGAAAACCGCGACAAAAAGACCTTGCCAAGCGACTGAAAAAACAAAAACAACCAATTTGCTCACGCGACTTTTTAATAGATTTGCCCAACGTTTCGAGAACAACGTTCTCTTCTTCAGGAGCAACAGGAGGAAAATATCTACAAGAGGTAAAATACAAAAATAGTATGAGAAAAAATTCACGTGATATACGCAAAGTAACAGACGACATCATTAATTAATCATCCATGAGAATATGATACATTCAAAAGCGTCAATAGCATTAAAAATAACAAAATTTTGCAAATTGACACATGTCCACGTAAAAACTGCGTAAATTCATAAAAAATCACTAGCACGCGTTACATTTGCATAATCAATATTGCATAAGAATTGCAAAAGTCACAAGTTAACCAAATGATCAAAACAGCTTACTCGGTGAGGAAACTCAAATGATAAAATTACTACATTTCAAGGTGCTATTTATACACAGAATCACGCGCTAAAAGTATACCATACATGCAAATCTACAACGATAGGTTGTTCTGAAAAGTTCATCCAAAGGTGAGATTCTATTGGATGCTACATGTTAATGAATATTCATGATGACGAGTATACTACAGTACATTACAGTCAACGATAAAAGTTAATAAAATCAACGATAATAATTTTATAATAAATTGGACTGAAATAATTATAAAAAATTATTACGGAAAATTGTAAATTCCGTATAAAGTCAAATGAAACACACATATAAAAATGGAAGGTACCAGGCACATAACAGTCATACAATTTACAAGTTGACAAATCGAAAAGAAGTAAAGCAAATAATTATCGTCATCTGTACTTCAAACATTAAAGACTGTTAAGTCATACAATCAAAAAGTTGTAAAATTTGTACAAAATTAATGAAACTGTTTTCAGGACATGTTTAGGTACATTAAAACCAGCGATAAAAGTTCATACCATCGTTGATAACAAATTAATTAATTCCATAAAAAATGTTGAGATGGAATTATTATCATGACCAACAGAAAGGCATGTAAGCAAATAATCTACATTTCAAAAATTGAAAACTATGAAGTCATACAATCAAAAAAGTTGTAAAATTAATGACATTATTTTTATGACATGCTTATGTACATTAAAACCAACGATAAAAGTTCGTATAATCGTTGATTAAAAATTAATTAATTCCATCAAAAAGTTAAAAAAAATTATTATGGAAATTTCTAAGATCCGTACATAATTACATGGAATTATTCTCATGACACATGAAGAAAATGGAAAGTGCCAGGAATGTAAATAAATTATGTCACATAATAACCCGTATGTACAAACATTCAAATCGAGGTTAAATTTTCACAAAACCGTTGAAATAAAATGTTAAAAAAATCTTGGACTTGAATGATAGATCACCAGTAACGGAAAAGTTTTCTTAATAGACTTTTTTCTGTCGTGCATGCTCGTACTGGGCGTGTGTCTTTCGGGATGCACGGATTATTCTCCAGGTTTCTTTTAATGATTCTGAAAAAATCTTGGGAGAATTTATCATTGCTGGTGATCACCGGGAGGATTGTTGTTTTCTTGGCGAGAGGATTGGACTGCTGGGAGATGGTGTTCTTGGTACCGTTGAGTTTGTCGGCAACTTCTCTGATGAGTTTTTTCGTCTTTATGATGCTGTAACCACGTTTTTTTAATTTGTGGCATAGAAGTAGGCAGGTATCTCGATAAAATTCGGGTGAGGATGAAAGCCGAAAATATCTATTGAATTGAGATTTAGCAATACCAGCGTACGTGTGTCGTGGGTGATGTGAACGGATGTGAAGATACTGAAACCTGTTAGTTTCTTTAAAGTGGGGCCTATAAATTAATTTATCGGCTTCGTCACGGGACACCAGGAGGTCTAGAAACTCTATACCAGTTTCCTGTTCAAAGTTGAACTCAATATTGATGCCTGGGATCAAACCATTAATTTCCGGAATCAATTCAACAAAGGAATTTTTATCACCTCGCCACACCAAGAAGATGTCGTCAATATACCGACCATAAAAGAATGAATGAGGGAAGGATTTAATGAATTCATCTAATTCAGCTAAATACAAATTTGCCAGGTTTGGCGAGTACGCCTTACCCATAGCACAACCATTAACCTGCAAATATCTCTCATCATTAAACAAGAAATCATTGAAATTCAGGGATTGGTCCAACAGAGCAATAATCATCGAAATCTGCCTATCACTATATTTGTGTTCGTTATTAGTAACCTCTTGGAACTTACGTAAGAAGCTCCTAGCAATTTTTAAGCTACGGGAATTATCCATATTAGTATATAAAGAGGCTACATCACCTGTAATTAATAGACAATTTTGCAATGATTCGACTGACTTAGACAATTTCTCTATAAAATCAAACGAATCCCGTATGACAGCCGGGACTCCAGAAAGAAGATTTTTCAGCACAAAGTCTAAGAATACATTAATTTTATTATCGATGGACCCTACGTCAGAGACAATTGGGCGCCCAGGTGGCGTGTTCTCGTTAAACCACTTTGCACGGGGCTTATGAATTTTAGGAAGCGTATAGAATCTTCTATCCTTGGCATCCGGAGGGGGCGCTAAATAATTCAGCAACTTATCCGGGAATATGCCCTGTATTTTACAGACGCTGAGAATGTGTTTAATGTTATTAGCGCTGTCAAGGCCGTCATTAAGTTTGCGATAGAAATTCGCGTTACTGAGTTGCTGTGTGCATTCATCAATATAGTTTTTTTTGTCAAGGATCACAAACACATTGCTTTTATCAGCTTTCCTAATGATTACGCTCTCCGTGTCTTTCAGCGACATAAAAGCTTCTTTTTCTATGTCATTTATGTTGGGTTTGTTCCCACTACTAATTTTATTTGACTTATTGGACTTAGAGAATTTACTGATTAATTTATCGGTATCCTCATCTATTTGCCTAAGGTTCTCCCGTGTGGTATCAGTCAGGAGTACACTAGCTGGGGTCCATTCACTTTTAATAAATGGGAACCTAGCCTTATTGGACACAAACTTTTTAGATAATGGATTGTTTTCAAAAAAGTCAATCAATGAAATACGCCGTTTGATATAACGGTAGTTTTTAAGAAATATTTCTTTACTTATTGAGCTATGGCTCATTGTAAATGAAGTGCCCAGTTCCAATAGCTTTAGTTGATGGCTAGACAGAGTTATATTGCTGAAATTAAAACATAACTCTACGCTATCGGAGCGGGCGAAAGAACTTATAAAAAAGAAGGATTGAGTAATGCGCATGGATGTGCCGTGCGCGTGCAGCGTATGTCATCACGCCTACTCTTAAGTGCTTTGTAAAATATCGCCAAGCGGTCATTGACTGGCAGGCGTCTCAACTCAGCTTTCAAATCTTCAGGCTGAGCTGCTACAACTCGTGTGACTAAGCTTTCCGGTAGATTCCGGTAGCAGACTGGCTCCTTAACAACACACAAAATTGGGGCTTGATGGCCCGCTGGAGTAGAGGGTTGGTCAGGATTCTGCGGGGGCGCAAAAGCTACTTTAAAATGGCTTCCCACAGTCTTATATTCCATAAACTTACTAGTGTTATCTTTGTAGAATTTACTACAGAACGTCACTTTCATTGTAAGATTTTTTGCTAGCCGATCAATTATAATTTGCTCGGCTGGGCTGCGAGTCTTGCGTGACGCACGTGTGGCGTGCGTGTGCTCGTTTTCAACATTAATTATGGCAGGCGAGCGTTCTAACTGGACAAAAGATCTACGCTGTGAATTATTATTTTCACTAACAGGCGAAGACTCTAGAATATTGGAAATATTACCAATGCTTATACCTGAGTTTTGTGGGACCTCATTTTCCGCTGAGACTGACAAGTTAAAGCTATTAGTAACTGAATTACTCTGTGCATTATCACCACATATCATTGCGACAAAACTATCTTGATTTCTCACTGAGTCTTGAGGCGAACGATGAGTATTTTTAGAAAAGTTTTCAATTATTCGCGTGAGGCGCGCTACCTGGCTTTCTAAGTCTCTAATGCGAGGATCTGCTTGATGCGTGGTTTCACGCACAGTGCGTGCACTAGGAGGAGGTGCCACTATTGAAACATTGTTTTGAATAACATCAAAGACATTAACTTTAAGCCATTCAGAGAAAACTTCCTGGTCCAGCGACCGTCGCGTCTTAATCTTAGCAAGCAGCATTTTCTTAAAGAAAGGTTTGTTGCAGTGGATAACTTCTGCGTGCGGCAAGTTCGCTAGGAGGCTGGTGACTTCTGCAATTTTCTGATCAAGCGATTGTAAAGTATACAATCGTGCTTCTCTAAGAGCATTATTAAAGAGATTTAGATAAATCGGTTGCACAACCGTTTCTATACAAGGCGGTTTAACAATAGCTGCGGTGTTTAGAACCTTAGTTTCAAAATTCATCAATTCACTATCTAGCCAGTGAGGTTTAGCTGCACTTAAATTCCATAAATCAATGGTTGCATTAACAAATTCCAACAGCTGCGAATGCTGCTCTTTTGGAAGCAAAGAAAATTCTGCATTGTCCTGGGGACTATTGTTAATTTTAGAGTGCGTAGGATTCCTACTAGCATTAACAGGTTTTTTACTGCGAGTGTAATTGTTATCGCTGCTATTTCTATTACGCCTATCTTTATTATAATTTCTCTTATTTTCATTGCTATTCTTATTATCCTTATTGCGATGATTATTATTTCTATCGCTATTGTTATTCGTATAATTATTATTGCGATAATTATTCTTATTCCTATCGCTGTTATCATAATTATTCGTATAATTATTGTTGTTATTTTTCTTATATGATCGTTTCTTATAATTATTATTATTATTATTATTATTATTGCGATCATTATCACGACTCTCTGGAGATCGTGGCCTCTTGAAATTCCCCATACTACTAAAAAGCAAAGCAAACAAACTAGCTATCCTACGTAAAAACAGCCCAGTCTCGATCGTTAGGGTTAGGATAAGAGATGTCCGGCACGAAAACCGCGACAAAAAGACCTTGCCAAGCGACTGAAAAAACAAAAACAACCAATTTGCTCACGCGACTTTTTAATAGATTTGCCCAACGTTTCGAGAACAACGTTCTCTTCTTCAGGAGCAACAGGAGGAAAATATCTACAAGAGGTAAAATACAAAAATAGTATGAGAAAAAATTCACGTGATATACGCAAAGTAACAGACGACATCATTAATTAATCATCCATGAGAATATGATACATTCAAAAGCGTCAATAGCATTAAAAATAACAAAATTTTGCAAATTGACACATGTCCACGTAAAAACTGCGTAAATTCATAAAAAATCACTAGCACGCGTTACATTTGCATAATCAATATTGCATAAGAATTGCAAAAGTCACAAGTTAACCAAATGATCAAAACAGCTTACTCGGTGAGGAAACTCAAATGATAAAATTACTACATTTCAAGGTGCTATTTATACACAGAATCACGCGCTAAAAGTATACCATACATGCAAATCTACAACGATAGGTTGTTCTGAAAAGTTCATCCAAAGGTGAGATTCTATTGGATGCTACATGTTAATGAATATTCATGATGACGAGTATACTACAGTACATTACAGTCAACGATAAAAGTTAATAAAATCAACGATAATAATTTTATAATAAATTGGACTGAAATAATTATAAAAAATTATTACGGAAAATTGTAAATTCCGTATAAAGTCAAATGAAACACACATATAAAAATGGAAGGTACCAGGCACATAACAGTCATACAATTTACAAGTTGACAAATCGAAAAGAAGTAAAGCAAATAATTATCGTCATCTGTACTTCAAACATTAAAGACTGTTAAGTCATACAATCAAAAAGTTGTAAAATTTGTACAAAATTAATGAAACTGTTTTCAGGACATGTTTAGGTACATTAAAACCAGCGATAAAAGTTCATACCATCGTTGATAACAAATTAATTAATTCCATAAAAAATGTTGAGATGGAATTATTATCATGACCAACAGAAAGGCATGTAAGCAAATAATCTACATTTCAAAAATTGAAAACTATGAAGTCATACAATCAAAAAAGTTGTAAAATTAATGACATTATTTTTATGACATGCTTATGTACATTAAAACCAACGATAAAAGTTCGTATAATCGTTGATTAAAAATTAATTAATTCCATCAAAAAGTTAAAAAAAATTATTATGGAAATTTCTAAGATCCGTACATAATTACATGGAATTATTCTCATGACACATGAAGAAAATGGAAAGTGCCAGGAATGTAAATAAATTATGTCACATAATAACCCGTATGTACAAACATTCAAATCGAGGGTTAGGGTTAGGGTTAGGGTTAGGGTTAGGGTTAGGGTTAGGGTTAGGGTTAGGGTTAGGGTTAGGGTTAGGGTTAGGGTTAGGGTTAGGGTTAGGGTTAGGGTTAGGGTTAGGGTTAGGGTTAGGGTTAGGGTTAGGGTTAGGGTTAGGGTTAGGGTTAGGGTTAGGGTTAGGATAAGAGATGTCCGGCACGAAAACCGCGACAAAAAGACCTTGCCAAGCGACTGAAAAAACAAAAACAACCAATTTGCTCACGCGACTTTTTAATAGATTTGCCCAACGTTTCGAGAACAACGTTCTCTTCTTCAGGAGCAACAGGAGGAAAATATTCGGTGAGGATAAGAGATGTCCGGCACGAAAACCGCGACAAAAAGACCTTGCCAAGCGACTGAAAAAACAAAAACAACCAATTTGCTCACGCGACTTTTTAATAGATTTGCCCAACGTTTCGAGAACAACGTTCTCTTCTTCAGGAGCAACAGGAGGAAAATATTCGGTGAGGGTTAGGGTTAGGGTTAGGGTTAGGGTTAGGGTTAGGGTTAGGGTTAGGGTTAGGGTTAGGGTTAGGGTTAGGGTTAGGGTTAGGGTTAGGGTTAGGGTTAGGGTTAGGGTTAGGGTTAGGGTTAGGGTTAGGGTTAGGGTTAGGGTTAGGGTTAGGGTTAGGGTTAGGGTTAGGGTTAGGGTTAGGGTTAGGGTTAGGGTTAGGGTTAGGGTTAGGGTTAGGGTTAGGGTTAGGGTTAGGGTTAGGGTTAGGGTTAGGGTTAGGGTTAGGGTTAGGGTTAGGGTTAGGGTTAGGGTTAGGGTTAGGGTTAGGGTTAGGGTTAGGGTTAGGGTTAGGGTTAGGGTTAGGGTTAGGGTTAGGGTTAGGGTTAGGGTTAGGGTTAGGGTTAGGGTTAGGGTTAGGGTTAGGGTTAGGGTTAGGGTTAGGGTTAGGGTTAGGGTTAGGGTTAGGGTTAGGGTTAGGGTTAGGGTTAGGGTTAGGGTTAGGGTTAGGGTTAGGGTTAGGGTTAGGGTTAGGGTTAGGGTTAGGGTTAGGGTTAGGGTTAGGGTTAGGGTTAGGGTTAGGGTTAGGGTTAGGGTTAGGGTTAGGGTTAGGGTTAGGGTTAGGGTTAGGGTTAGGGTTAGGGTTAGGGTTAGGGTTAGGGTTAGGGTTAGGGTTAGGGTTAGGGTTAGGGTTAGGGTTAGGGTTAGGGTTAGGGTTAGGGTTAGGGTTAGGGTTAGGGTTAGGGTTAGGGTTAGGGTTAGGGTTAGGGTTAGGGTTAGGGTTAGGGTTAGGGTTAGGGTTAGGGTTAGGGTTAGGGTTAGGGTTAGGGTTAGGGTTAGGGTTAGGGTTAGGGTTAGGGTTAGGGTTAGGGTTAGGGTTAGGGTTAGGGTTAGGGTTAGGGTTAGGGTTAGGGTTAGGGTTAGGGTTAGGGTTAGGGTTAGGGTTAGGGTTAGGGTTAGGGTTAGGGTTAGGGTTAGGGTTAGGGTTAGGGTTAGGGTTAGGGTTAGGGTTAGGGTTAGGGTTAGGGTTAGGGTTAGGGTTAGGGTTAGGGTTAGGGTTAGGGTTAGGGTTAGGGTTAGGGTTAGGGTTAGGGTTAGGGTTAGGGTTAGGGTTAGGGTTAGGGTTAGGGTTAGGGTTAGGGTTAGGGTTAGGGTTAGGGTTAGGGTTAGGGTTAGGGTTAGGGTTAGGGTTAGGGTTAGGGTTAGGGTTAGGGTTAGGGTTAGGGTTAGGGTTAGGGTTAGGGTTAGGGTTAGGGTTAGGGTTAGGGTTAGGGTTAGGGTTAGGGTTAGGGTTAGGGTTAGGGTTAGGGTTAGGGTTAGGGTTAGGGTTAGGGTTAGGGTTAGGGTTAGGGTTAGGGTTAGGGTTAGGGTTAGGGTTAGGGTTAGGGTTAGGGTTAGGGTTAGGGTTAGGGTTAGGGTTAGGGTTAGGGTTAGGGTTAGGGTTAGGGTTAGGGTTAGGGTTAGGGTTAGGGTTAGGGTTAGGGTTAGGGTTAGGGTTAGGGTTAGGGTTAGGGTTAGGGTTAGGGTTAGGGTTAGGGTTAGGGTTAGGGTTAGGGTTAGGGTTAGGGTTAGGGTTAGGGTTAGGGTTAGGGTTAGGGTTAGGGTTAGGGTTAGGGTTAGGGTTAGGGTTAGGGTTAGGGTTAGGGTTAGGGTTAGGGTTAGGGTTAGGGTTAGGGTTAGGGTTAGGGTTAGGGTTAGGGTTAGGGTTAGGGTTAGGGTTAGGGTTAGGGTTAGGGTTAGGGTTAGGGTTAGGGTTAGGGTTAGGGTTAGGGTTAGGGTTAGGGTTAGGGTTAGGGTTAGGGTTAGGGTTAGGGTTAGGGTTAGGGTTAGGGTTAGGGTTAGGGTTAGGGTTAGGGTTAGGGTTAGGGTTAGGGTTAGGGTTAGGGTTAGGGTTAGGGTTAGGGTTAGGGTTAGGGTTAGGGTTAGGGTTAGGGTTAGGGTTAGGGTTAGGGTTAGGGTTAGGGTTAGGGTTAGGGTTAGGGTTAGGGTTAGGGTTAGGGTTAGGGTTAGGGTTAGGGTTAGGGTTAGGGTTAGGGTTAGGGTTAGGGTTAGGGTTAGGGTTAGGGTTAGGGTTAGGGTTAGGGTTAGGGTTAGGGTTAGGGTTAGGGTTAGGGTTAGGGTTAGGGTTAGGGTTAGGGTTAGGGTTAGGGTTAGGGTTAGGGTTAGGGTTAGGGTTAGGGTTAGGGTTAGGGTTAGGGTTAGGGTTAGGGTTAGGGTTAGGGTTAGGGTTAGGGTTAGGGTTAGGGTTAGGGTTAGGGTTAGGGTTAGGGTTAGGGTTAGGGTTAGGGTTAGGGTTAGGGTTAGGGTTAGGGTTAGGGTTAGGGTTAGGGTTAGGGTTAGGGTTAGGGTTAGGGTTAGGGTTAGGGTTAGGGTTAGGGTTAGGGTTAGGGTTAGGGTTAGGG
>OZ022239.1:50975000-51224212 GCA_963978895.1 Erpobdella octoculata | reverse complement strand
GTAGAGCAAACCTGACTTGATTTTCGTGATCAGCGCATTGAGTTCTATAAGAATACAAGTTCAAAATAATTTTAATTTTTTTAAATTTTTATCTAAAACTTAAAATCGCTCTAGCGGCTAAACGGTTCGTCCTAGAGCAAAAAGGACCTTATTCTGTGATCACTCAAATCATCGACTCTTTTTTTCGTTCTAGCGCCTAAACGGTGGGTCGTAGAGCAATACTGACTTGATTTTCGTGATCAGCGCATCGAGTTCTATAAGAATACAAGTAAAAAAAAAATTAATTTTTATCTAAAACTTAAAATCGCTCTAGCGGCTAAACGGTTCGTCCTAGAGCAAAAAGGACCTTATTCTGTGATCACTCAAATCATCGACTCTTTTTCTCGTTCTAGCGCCTAAACGGTGGGTCGTAAAGCAATACTGACTTGATTTTCGTGATCAGCGCATCGAGTTCTATAAGAATACAAGTTCAAAATAATTTTAATTTTTTTAAATTTTTATCTAAAACTTAAAATCGCTCTAGCGGCTAAACGGTTCGTCCTAGAGCAAAAAGGACCTTATTCTGTGATCACTCAAATCATCGACTCTTTTTTTCGTTCTAGCGCCTAAACGGTGGGTCGTAGAGCAATACTGACTTGATTTTCGTGATCAGGGCATCGAGTTCTATAAGAATACAAGTTCAAAATAATTTTAATTTTTTTAAATTTTTATCTAAAACTTAAAATCGCTCTAGCGGCTAAACGGTTCGTCCTAGAGCAAAAAGGACCTTATTTTGTGATCACTCAAATCATCGACTCTTTTTTCCGTTCTAGCGCCTAAACGGTGGGTCGTAGAGCAATACTGACTTGATTTTCGTGATCAGCGCATCGAGTTCTATAAGAATACAAGTAAAAAAAAATTAATTTTTATCTAAAACTTAAAATCGCTCTAGCGGCTAAACGGTTCGTCCTAGAGCAAAATAGACCTTATTCTGTGATCACTCAAATCATCGACTCTTTTTTTCGTTCTAGCGCCTAAACGGTGGGTCGTAGAGCAATACTGACATGATTTTCGTGATCAGCGCATCGAGTTTTATAAGAATACAAGTAAAAAAAAATTTAATTTTTATCTAAAACTTAAAATCGCTCTAGCGGCTAAACGGTTCGTCCTAGAGCAAAAAGGACCTTATTCTGTGATCACTCAAATCATCGACTCTTTTTTTCGTTCTAGCGCCTAAACGGTGGGTCGTAGAGCAATACTGACTTGATTTTCGTGAACAGCGCATCGAGTTCTATAAGAATACAAGTTCAAAATAATTTTAATTTTTTTAAATTTTTATCTAAAACTTAAAATCGCTCTAGCGGCTAAACGGTTCGTCCTAGAGCAAAAAGGACCTTATTCTCTGATCACTCAAATCATCGACTCTTTTTTCCGTTCTAGCGCCTAAACGGTGGGTCGTAGAACAATACTGACTTGATTTTCGTGATCAGCGCATCGAGTTCTATAAGAATACAAGTAAAAAAAATTTAATTTTTATCTAAAACTTAAAATCGCTCTAGCGGCTAAACGGTTCGTCCTAGAGCAAAAAGGACCTTATTCTGTGATCACTCAAATCATCGACTCTTTTCTTCGTTCTAGCGCCTAAACGGTGGGTCGTAGAGCAATACTGACTTGATTTTCGTGATCAGCGCATCGAGTTCTATAAGAATACAAGTTCAAAATAATTTTAATTTTTTTAAATTTTTATCTAAAACTTAAAATCGCTCTAGCGGCTAAACGGTTCGTCCTAGAGCAAAAAGGACCTTATTCTGTGATCACTCAAATCATCGACTCTTTTTTTCGTTCTAGCGCCTAAACGGTGAGTCGTAGAGCAAACCTGACTTGATTTTCGTGATCAGCGCATTGAGTTCTATAAGAATACAAGTTCAAAATAATTTTAATTTTTTTAAATTTTTATCTAAAACTTAAAATCGCTCTAGCGGCTAAACGGTTCGTCCTAGAGCAAAAAGGACCTTATTCTGTGATCACTCAAATCATCGACTCTTTTTTTCGTTCTAGCGCCTAAACGGTGGGTCGTAGAGCAATACTGACTTGATTTTCGTGATCAGCGCATCGAGTTCTATAAGAATACAAGTAAAAAAAAAATTAATTTTTATCTAAAACTTAAAATCGCTCTAGCGGCTAAACGGTTCGTCCTAGAGCAAAAAGGACCTTATTCTGTGATCACTCAAATCATCGACTCTTTTTCTCGTTCTAGCGCCTAAACGGTGGGTCGTAAAGCAATACTGACTTGATTTTCGTGATCAGCGCATCGAGTTCTATAAGAATACAAGTTCAAAATAATTTTAATTTTTTTAAATTTTTATCTAAAACTTAAAATCGCTCTAGCGGCTAAACGGTTCGTCCTAGAGCAAAAAGGACCTTATTCTGTGATCACTCAAATCATCGACTCTTTTTTCCGTTCTAGCGCCTAAACGGTGGGTCGTAGAGCAATACTGACTTGATTTTCGTGATCAGGGCATCGAGTTCTATAAGAATACAAGTTCAAAATAATTTTAATTTTTTTAAATTTTTATCTAAAACTTAAAATCGCTCTAGCGGCTAAACGGTTCGTCCTAGAGCAAAAAGGACCTTATTTTGTGATCACTCAAATCATCGACTCTTTTTTCCGTTCTAGCGCCTAAACGGTGGGTCGTAGAGCAATACTGACTTGATTTTCGTGATCAGCGCATCGAGTTCTATAAGAATACAAGTAAAAAAAAATTAATTTTTATCTAAAACTTAAAATCGCTCTAGCGGCTAAACGGTTCGTCCTAGAGCAAAATAGACCTTATTCTGTGATCACTCAAATCATCGACTCTTTTTTTCGTTCTAGCGCCTAAACGGTGGGTCGTAGAGCAATACTGACTTGATTTTCGTGATCAGCGCATCGAGTTTTATAAGAATACAAGTAAAAAAAAATTTAATTTTTATCTAAAACTTAAAATCGCTCTAGCGGCTAAACGGTTCGTCCTAGAGCAAAAAGGACCTTATTCTGTGATCACTCAAATCATCGACTCTTTTTTTCGTTCTAGCGCCTAAACGGTGGGTCGTAGAGCAATACTGACTTGATTTTCGTGATCAGCGCATCGAGTTCTATAAGAATACAAGTTCAAAATAATTTTAATTTTTTTAAATTTTTATCTAAAACTTAAAATCGCTCTAGCGGCTAAACGGTTCGTCCTAGAGCAAAAAGGACCTTATTCTGTGATCACTCAAATCATCGACTCTTTTTTTCGTTCTAGCGCCTAAACGGTGGGTCGTAGAGCAATACTGACTTGATTTTCGTGATCAGCGCATCGAGTTCTATAAGAATACAAGTAAAAAAAATTTAATTTTTATCTAAAACTTAAAATCGCCCTAGCGGCTAAACGGTTCGTCCTAGAGCAAAAAGGACCTTATTCTGTGATCACTCAAATCATCGACTCTTTTTTCCGTTCTAGCGCCTAAACGGTGGGTCGTAGAGCAATACTGACTTGATTTTCGTGATCAGCGCATCGAGTTCTATAAGAATACAAGTAAAAAAAAATTTAATTTTTATCTAAAACTTAAAATCGCTCTAGCGGCTAAACGGTTCGTCCTAGAGCAAAAAGGACCTTATTCTGTGATCACTCAAATCATCGACTCTTTTTTTCGTTCTAGCGCCTAAACGGTGGGTCGTAGAGCAATACTGACTTGATTTTCGTGATCAGCGCATCGAGTTCTATAAGAATACAAGTAAAAAAAATTTAATTTTTATCTAAAACTTAAAATCGCTCTAGCGGCTAAACGGTTCGTCCTAGAGCAAAAAGGACCTTATTCTGTGATCACTCAAATCATCGACTCTTTTTTTCGTTTTTGCGCCTAAACGGTGAGTCGTAGAGCAAACCTGACTTGATTTTCGTGATCAGCGCATTGAGTTCTATAAGAATACAAGTTCAAAATAATTTTAATTTTTTTAAATTTTTATCTAAAACTTAAAATCGCTCTAGCGGCTAAACGGTTCGTCCTAGAGCAAAAAGGACCTTATTCTGTGATCACTCAAATCATCGACTCTTTTTTTCGTTCTAGCGCCTAAACGGTGGGTCGTAGAGCAATACTGACTTGATTTTCGTGATCAGCGCATCGAGTTCTATAAGAATACAAGTAAAAAAAAAATTAATTTTTATCTAAAACTTAAAATCGCTCTAGCGGCTAAACGGTTCGTCCTAGAGCAAAAAGGACCTTATTCTGTGATCACTCAAATCATCGACTCTTTTTCTCGTTCTAGCGCCTAAACGGTGGGTCGTAAAGCAATACTGACTTGATTTTCGTGATCAGCGCATCGAGTTCTATAAGAATACAAGTTCAAAATAATTTTAATTTTTTTAAATTTTTATCTAAAACTTAAAATCGCTCTAGCGGCTAAACGGTTCGTCCTAGAGCAAAAAGGACCTTATTCTGTGATCACTCAAATCATCGACTCTTTTTTTCGTTCTAGCGCCTAAACGGTGGGTCGTAGAGCAATACTGACTTGATTTTCGTGATCAGCGCATCGAGTTCTATAAGAATACAAGTAAAAAAAAAATTAATTTTTATCTAAAACTTAAAATCGCTCTAGCGGCTAAACGGTTCGTCCTAGAGCAAAAAGGACCTTATTCTGTGATCACTCAAATCATCGACTCTTTTTCTCGTTCTAGCGCCTAAACGGTGGGTCGTAAAGCAATACTGACTTGATTTTCGTGATCAGCGCATCGAGTTCTATAAGAATACAAGTTCAAAATAATTTTAATTTTTTTAAATTTTTATCTAAAACTTAAAATCGCTCTAGCGGCTAAACGGTTCGTCCTAGAGCAAAAAGGACCTTATTCTGTGATCACTCAAATCATCGACTCTTTTTTTCGTTCTAGCGCCTAAACGGTGGGTCGTAGAGCAATACTGACTTGATTTTCGTGATCAGGGCATCGAGTTCTATAAGAATACAAGTTCAAAATAATTTTAATTTTTTTAAATTTTTATCTAAAACTTAAAATCGCTCTAGCGGCTAAACGGTTCGTCCTAGAGCAAAAAGGACCTTATTCTGTGATCACTCAAATCATCGACTCTTTTTTTCGTTCTAGCGCCTAAACGGTGGGTCGTAGAGCAATACTGACTTGATTTTCGTGATCAGCGCATCGAGTTCTATAAGAATACAAGTAAAAAAAATTTAATTTTTATCTAAAACTTAAAATCGCTCTAGCGGCTAAACGGTTCGTCCTAGAGCAAAAAGGACCTTATTCTGTGATCACTCAAATCATCGACTCTTTTTTTCGTTTTTGCGCCTAAACGGTGAGTCGTAGAGCAAACCTGACTTGATTTTCGTGATCAGCGCATTGAGTTCTATAAGAATACAAGTTCAAAATAATTTTAATTTTTTTAAATTTTTATCTAAAACTTAAAATCGCTCTAGCGGCTAAACGGTTCGTCCTAGAGCAAAAAGGACCTTATTCTGTGATCACTCAAATCATCGACTCTTTTTTTCGTTCTAGCGCCTAAACGGTGGGTCGTAGAGCAATACTGACTTGATTTTCGTGATCAGCGCATCGAGTTCTATAAGAATACAAGTAAAAAAAAAATTAATTTTTATCTAAAACTTAAAATCGCTCTAGCGGCTAAACGGTTCGTCCTAGAGCAAAAAGGACCTTATTCTGTGATCACTCAAATCATCGACTCTTTTTCTCGTTCTAGCGCCTAAACGGTGGGTCGTAAAGCAATACTGACTTGATTTTCGTGATCAGCGCATCGAGTTCTATAAGAATACAAGTTCAAAATAATTTTAATTTTTTTAAATTTTTATCTAAAACTTAAAATCGCTCTAGCGGCTAAACGGTTCGTCCTAGAGCAAAAAGGACCTTATTCTGTGATCACTCAAATCATCGACTCTTTTTTTCGTTCTAGCGCCTAAACGGTGGGTCGTAGAGCAATACTGACTTGATTTTCGTGATCAGCGCATCGAGTTCTATAAGAATACAAGTAAAAAAAAAATTAATTTTTATCTAAAACTTAAAATCGCTCTAGCGGCTAAACGGTTCGTCCTAGAGCAAAAAGGACCTTATTCTGTGATCACTCAAATCATCGACTCTTTTTCTCGTTCTAGCGCCTAAACGGTGGGTCGTAAAGCAATACTGACTTGATTTTCGTGATCAGCGCATCGAGTTCTATAAGAATACAAGTTCAAAATAATTTTAATTTTTTTAAATTTTTATCTAAAACTTAAAATCGCTCTAGCGGCTAAACGGTTCGTCCTAGAGCAAAAAGGACCTTATTCTGTGATCACTCAAATCATCGACTCTTTTTTTCGTTCTAGCGCCTAAACGGTGGGTCGTAGAGCAATACTGACTTGATTTTCGTGATCAGGGCATCGAGTTCTATAAGAATACAAGTTCAAAATAATTTTAATTTTTTTAAATTTTTATCTAAAACTTAAAATCGCTCTAGCGGCTAAACGGTTCGTCCTAGAGCAAAAAGGACATTATTTTGTGATCACTCAAATCATCGACTCTTTTTTCCGTTCTAGCGCCTAAACGGTGGGTCGTAGAGCAATACTGACTTGATTTTCGTGATCAGCGCATCGAGTTCTATAAGAATACAAGTAAAAAAAAATTAATTTTTATCTAAAACTTAAAATCGCTCTAGCGGCTAAACGGTTCGTCCTAGAGCAAAATAGACCTTATTCTGTGATCACTCAAATCATCGACTCTTTTTTTCGTTCTAGCGCCTAAACGGTGGGTCGTAGAGCAATACTGACTTGATTTTCGTGATCAGCGCATCGAGTTTTATAAGAATACAAGTAAAAAAAAATTTAATTTTTATCTAAAACTTAAAATCGCTCTAGCGGCTAAACGGTTCGTCCTAGAGCAAAAAGGACCTTATTCTGTGATCACTCAAATCATCGACTCTTTTTTTCGTTCTAGCGCCTAAACGGTGGGTCGTAGAGCAATACTGACTTGATTTTCGTGATCAGCGCATCGAGTTCTATAAGAATACAAGTTCAAAATAATTTTAATTTTTTTAAATTTTTATCTAAAACTTAAAATCGCTCTAGCGGCTAAACGGTTCGTCCTAGAGCAAAAAGGACCTTATTCTGTGATCACTCAAATCATCGACTCTTTTTTCCGTTCTAGCGCCTAAACGGTGGGTCGTAGAGCAATACTGACTTGATTTTCGTGATCAGCGCATCGAGTTCTATAAGAATACAAGTAAAAAAAATTTAATTTTTATCTAAAACTTAAAATCGCCCTAGCGGCTAAACGGTTCGTCCTAGAGCAAAAAGGACCTTATTCTGTGATCACTCAAATCATCGACTCTTTTTTTCGTTCTAGCGCCTAAACGGTGGGTCGTAGAGCAATACTGACTTGATTTTCGTGATCAGCGCATCGAGTTCTATAAGAATACAAGTAAAAAAAAATTTAATTTTTATCTAAAACTTAAAATCGCTCTATCGGCTAAACGGTTCGTCCTAGAGCAAAAAGGACCTTATTCTGTGATCACTCAAATCATCGACTCTTTTTTTCGTTCTAGCGCCTAAACGGTGGGTCGTAGAGCAATACTGACTTGATTTTCGTGATCAGCGCATCGAGTTCTATAAGAATACAAGTAAAAAAAATTTAATTTTTATCTAAAACTTAAAATCGCTCTAGCGGCTAAACGGTTCGTCCTAGAGCAAAAAGGACCTTATTCTGTGATCACTCAAATCATCGACTCTTTTTTTCGTTCTAGCGCCTAAACGGTGGGTCGTAGAGCAATACTGACTTGATTTTCGTGATCAGCGCATCGAGTTCTATAAGAATACAAGTTCAAAATAATTTTAATTTTTTTAAATTTTTATCTAAAACTTAAAATCGCTCTAGCGGCTAAACGGTTCGTCCTAGAGCAAAAAGTACCTTATTCTGTGATCACTCAAATCATCGACTCTTTTTTTCGTTCTAGCGCCTAAACGGTGGGTCGTAGAGCGATACTGACTTGATTTTCGTGATCAGCGCATCGAGTTCTATAAGAATACAAGTAAAAAAAATTTTAATTTTTATCTAAAACTTAAAATCGCTCTAGCGGCTAAACGGTTCGTCCTAGAGCAAAAAGGACCTTATTCTGTGATCACTCAAATCATCGACTCTTTTTTTCGTTCTAGCGCCTAAACGGTGGGTCGTAGAGCAATACTGACTTGATTTTCGTGATCAGCGCATCGAGTTCTATAAGAATACAAGTAAAAAAAAATTTAATTTTTATCTAAAACTTAAAATCGCTCTAGCGGCTAAACGGTTCGTCCTAGAGCAAAAAGGACCTTATTCTGTGATCACTCAAATCATCGACTCTTTTTTTCGTTCTAGCGCCTAAACGGTGGGTCGTAGAGCAATACTGACTTGATTTTCGTGATCAGCGCATCGAGTTCTATAAGAATACAAGTAAAAAAAATTTAATTTTTATCTAAAACTTAAAATCGCTCTAGCGGCTAAACGGTTCGTCCTAGAGCAAAAAGGACCTTATTCTGTGATCACTCAAATCATCGACTCTTTTTTTCGTTCTAGCGCCTAAACGGTGGGTCGTAGAGCAATACTGACTTGATTTTCGTGATCAGCGCATCGAGTTCTATAAGAATACAAGTTCAAAATAATTTTAATTTTTTTAAATTTTTATCTAAAACTTAAAATCGCTCTAGCGGCTAAACGGTTCGTCCTAGAGCAAAAAGGACCTTATTCTGTGATCACTCAAGTCATCGACTCTTTTTTTCGTT
Source organism: Erpobdella octoculata (assembly GCA_963978895.1). Classification (NCBI taxonomy): domain Eukaryota; kingdom Metazoa; phylum Annelida; class Clitellata; order Hirudinida; family Erpobdellidae; genus Erpobdella; species Erpobdella octoculata. The sequence continues at coordinate 51,215,466 of OZ022239.1, read as the reverse complement.
CTAGCGCCTAAACGGTGAGTCGTAGAGCAATACTGACTTGATTTTCGTGATCAGCGCATCGAGTTCTATAAGAATAAAAGTAAAAAAAAATTTAATTTTTATCTAAAACTTAAAATCGCTCTAGCGGCTAAACGGTTCGTCCTAGAGCAAAAAGGACCTTATTCTGTGATCACTCAAATCATCGACTCTTTTTTCCGTTCTAGCGCCTAAACGGTGGGTCGTAGAGCAATACTGACTTGATTTTCGTGATCAGCGCATCGAGTTCTATAAGAATACAAGTAAAAAAAATTTAATTTTTATCTAAAACTTAAAATCGCTCTAGCGGCTAAACGGTTTGTCCTAGAGCAAAAAGGACCTTATTCTGTGATCACTCAAATCATCGACTCTTTTTTTCGTTTTTGCGCCTAAACGGTGAGTCGTAGAGCAAACCTGACTTGATTTTCGTGATCAGCGCATTGAGTTCTATAAGAATACAAGTTCAAAATAATTTTAATTTTTTTAAATTTTTATCTAAAACTTAAAATCGCTCTAGCGGCTAAACGGTTCGTCCTAGAGCAAAAAGGACCTTATTCTGTGATCACTCAAATCATCGACTCTTTTTTTCGTTCTAGCGCCTAAACGGTGGGTCGTAGAGCAATACTGACTTGATTTTCGTGATCAGCGCATCGAGTTCTATAAGAATACAAGTAAAAAAAAAATTAATTTTTATCTAAAACTTAAAATCGCTCTAGCGGCTAAACGGTTCGTCCTAGAGCAAAAAGGACCTTATTCTGTGATCACTCAAATCATCGACTCTTTTTCTCGTTCTAGCGCCTAAACGGTGGGTCGTAAAGCAATACTGACTTGATTTTCGTGATCAGCGCATCGAGTTCTATAAGAATACAAGTTCAAAATAATTTTAATTTTTTTAAATTTTTATCTAAAACTTAAAATCGCTCTAGCGGCTAAACGGTTCGTCCTAGAGCAAAAAGGACCTTATTCTGTGATCACTCAAATCATCGACTCTTTTTTACGTTCTAGCGCCTAAACGGTGGGTCGTAGAGCAATACTGACTTGATTTTCGTGATCAAGGCATCGAGTTCTATAAGAATACAAGTTCAAAATAATTTTAATTTTTTTAAATTTTTATCTAAAACTTAAAATCGCTCTAGCGGCTAAACGGTTCGTCCTAGAGCAAAAAGGACCTTATTTTGTGATCACTCAAATCATCGACTCTTTTTTCCGTTCTAGCGCCTAAACGGTGGGTCGTAGAGCAATACTGACTTGATTTTCGTGATCAGCGCATCGAGTTCTATAAGAATACAAGTAAAAAAAAATTAATTTTTATCTAAAACTTAAAATCGCTCTAGCGGCTAAACGGTTCGTCCTAGAGCAAAATAGACCTTATTCTGTGATCACTCAAATCATCGACTCTTTTTTTCGTTCTAGCGCCTAAACGGTGGGTCGTAGAGCAATACTGACATGATTTTCGTGATCAGCGCATCGAGTTTTATAAGAATACAAGTAAAAAAAAATTTAATTTTTATCTAAAACTTAAAATCGCTCTAGCGGCTAAACGGTTCGTCCTAGAGCAAAAAGGACCTTATTCTGTGATCACTCAAATCATCGACTCTTTTTTTCGTTCTAGCGCCTAAACGGTGGGTCGTAGAGCAATACTGACTTGATTTTCGTGATCAGCGCATCGAGTTCTATAAGAATACAAGTTCAAAATAATTTTAATTTTTTTAAATTTTTATCTAAAACTTAAAATCGCTCTAGCGGCTAAACGGTTCGTCCTAGAGCAAAAAGGACCTTATTCTGTGATCACTCAAATCATCGACTCTTTTTTTCGTTCTAGCGCCTAAACGGTGGGTCGTAGAGCAATACTGACTTGATTTTCGTGATCAGCGCATCGAGTTCTATAAGAATACAAGTAAAAAAAAAATTAATTTTTATCTAAAACTTAAAATCGCTCTAGCGGCTAAACGGTTCGTCCTAGAGCAAAAAGGACCTTATTCTGTGATCACTCAAATCATCGACTCTTTTTCTCGTTCTAGCGCCTAAACGGTGGGTCGTAAAGCAATACTGACTTGATTTTCGTGATCAGCGCATCGAGTTCTATAAGAATACAAGTTCAAAATAATTTTAATTTTTTTAAATTTTTATCTAAAACTTAAAATCGCTCTAGCGGCTAAACGGTTCGTCCTAGAGCAAAAAGGACCTTATTCTGTGATCACTCAAATCATCGACTCTTTTTTTCGTTCTAGCGCCTAAACGGTGGGTCGTAGAGCAATACTGACTTGATTTTCGTGATCAGGGCATCGAGTTCTATAAGAATACAAGTTCAAAATAATTTTAATTTTTTTAAATTTTTATCTAAAACTTAAAATCGCTCTAGCGGCTAAACGGTTCGTCCTAGAGCAAAAAGGACATTATTTTGTGATCACTCAAATCATCGACTCTTTTTTCCGTTCTAGCGCCTAAACGGTGGGTCGTAGAGCAATACTGACTTGATTTTCGTGATCAGCGCATCGAGTTCTATAAGAATACAAGTAAAAAAAAATTAATTTTTATCTAAAACTTAAAATCGCTCTAGCGGCTAAACGGTTCGTCCTAGAGCAAAATAGACCTTATTCTGTGATCACTCAAATCATCGACTCTTTTTTTCGTTCTAGCGCCTAAACGGTGGGTCGTAGAGCAATACTGACTTGATTTTCGTGATCAACGCATCGAGTTTTATAAGAATACAAGTAAAAAAAAATTTAATTTTTATCTAAAACTTAAAATCGCTCTAGCGGCTAAACGGTTCGTCCTAGAGCAAAAAGGACCTTATTCTGTGATCACTCAAATCATCGACTCTTTTTTTCGTTCTAGCGCCTAAACGGTGGGTCGTAGAGCAATACTGACTTGATTTTCGTGATCAGCGCATCGAGTTCTATAAGAATACAAGTTCAAAATAATTTTAATTTTTTTTAATTTTTATCTAAAACTTAAAATCGCTCTAGCGGCTAAACGGTTCGTCCTAGAGCAAAAAGGACCTTATTCTGTGATCACTCAAATCATCGACTCTTTTCTGAGTGATCACAGAATAAGGTCTTTTTTGCTCTAGGACGAACCGTTTAGCCGCTAGAGCGATTTTAAGTTTTAGATAAAAATTAAAAAAATTTTTACTTGTATTCTTATAGAACTCGATGCGCTGATCACGAAAATCAAGTCAGTATTGCTCTACGACCCACCGTTTAGGCGCTAGAACGAAAAAAAGAGTCGATGATTTGAGTGATCACAGAATAAGGTCCTTTTTGCTCAAGGACGAACCGTTTAGCCGCTAGAGCGATTTTAAGTTTTAGATAAAAAATTAAAAAAATTAAAATTATTTTGAACTTGTATTCTTATAGAACTCGATGCGCTGATCACGAAAATCAAGTCAGTATTGCTCTTCGACCCACCGTTTAGGCGCTAGAACGAAAAAAAGAGTCGATGACTTGAGTGATCACAGAATAAGGTCTTTTTTGCTCTAGGACGAACTGTTTAGCCGCTAGAGCGATTTTAAGTTTTAGATAAAAATTAAAAAATTTTTTACTTGTATTCTTATAGAACTCGATGCGCTGATCACGAAAATCAAGTCAGTATTGCTCTACGACCCACCGTTTAGGCGCTAGAACGAGAAAAAGAGTCGATGATTTGAGTGATCACAGAATAAGGTCCTTTTTGCTCTAGGACGAACCGTTTAGCCGCTAGAGCGATTTTAAGTTTTAGATAAAAATTAAAAATTTTTTTACTTGTATTCTTATAGAACTCGATGCGCTGATCACGAAAATCAAGTCAGTATTGCTCTACGAAAAAAAGAGTCGATGATTTGAGTGATCACAGAATAAGGTCCTTTTTGCTCTAGGACGAACCGTTTAGCCGCTAGAGCGATTTTAAGTTTTAGATAAAAATTTAAAAAAATTAAAATTATTTTGAACTTGTATTCTTATAGAACTCGATGCGCTGATCACGAAAATCAAGTCAGTATTGCTCTACGACCCACCGTTTAGGCGCTAGAACGAAGAAAAGAGTCGATGATTTGAGTGATCACAGAATAAGGTCCTTTTTGCTCTAGGACGAACCGTTTAGCCGCTAGAGCGATTTTAAGTTTTAGATAAAAATTAATTTTTTTTTTACTTGTATTCTTATAGAACTCGATGCGCTGATCACGAAAATCAAGCCAGTATTGCTCTACGACCCACCGTTTAGGCGCTAGAACGAAAAAAAGAGTCGATGATTTGAGTGATCACAGAATAAGGTCCTTTTTGCTCAAGGACGAACCGTTTAGCCGCTAGAGCGATTTTAAGTTTTAGATAAAAAATTAAAAAAATTAAAATTATTTTGAACTTGTATTCTTATAGAACTCGATGCGCTGATCACGAAAATCAAGTCAGTATTGCTCTTCGACCCACCGTTTAGGCGCTAGAACGAAAAAAAGAGTCGATGACTTGAGTGATCACAGAATAAGGTCTTTTTTGCTCTAGGACGAACTGTTTAGCCGCTAGAGCGATTTTAAGTTTTAGATAAAAATTAAAAAATTTTTTACTTGTATTCTTATAGAACTCGATGCGCTGATCACGAAAATCAAGTCAGTATTGCTCTACGACCCACCGTTTAGGCGCTAGAACGAAAAAAAGAGTCGATGATTTGAGTGATCACAGAATAAGGTCCTTTTTGCTCTAGGACGAACCGTTTAGCCGCTAGAGCGATTTTAAGTTTTAGATAAAAATTAAAAATTTTTTTACTTGTATTCTTATAGAACTCGATGCGCTGATCACGAAAATCAAGTCAGTATTGCTCTACGACCCACCGTTTAGGCGCTAGAACGGAAAAAAGAGTCGATGATTTGAGTGATCACAGAATAAGGTCCTTTTTGCTCTAGGACGAACCGTTTAGCCGCTAGAGCGATTTTAAGTTTTAGATAAAAATTAAATTTTTTTTACTTGTATTCTTATAGAACTCGATGCGCTGATCACGAAAATCAAGTCAGTATTGCTCTACGACCCACCGTTTAGGCGCTAGAACGGAAAAAAGAGTCGATGATTTGAGTGATCACAGAATATGGTCCTTTTTGCTCTAGGACGAACCGTTTAGCCGCTAGAGCGATTTTAAGTTTTAGATAAAAATTAAATTTTTTTTTACTTGTATTCTTATAGAACTCGATGCGCTGATCACGAAAATCAAGTCAGTATTGCTCTACGACCCACCGTTTAGGCGCTAGAACGAAGAAAAGAGTCGATGATTTGAGTGATCACAGAATAAGGTCCTTTTTGCTCTAGGACGAACCGTTTAGCCGCTAGAGCGATTTTAAGTTTTAGATAAAAATTAAATTTTTTTTTACTTGTATTCTTATAGAACTCGATGCGCCGATCACGAAAATCAAGTCAGTATTTCTCTACGACCCACCGTTTAGGCGCTAGAACGAAAAAAAGAGTCGATGATTTGAGTGATCACAGAATAAGGTCCGTTTTGCTCTAGGACGAACCGTTTAGCCGCTAGAGCGATTTTAAGTTTTAGATAAAAATTAAAAAATTTTTTACTTGTATTCTTATAGAACTCGATGCGCTGATCACGAAAATCAAGTCAGTATTGCTCTACGACCCACCGTTTAGGCGCTAGAACGAAAAAAAGAGTCGATGATTTGAGTGATCACAGAATAAGGTCCTTTTTGCTCTAGGACGAACCGTTTAGCCGCTAGAGCGATTTTAAGTTTTAGATAAAAATTAAATTTTTTTTTACTTGTATTCTTATAGAACTCGATGCGCCGATCACGAAAATCAAGTCAGTATTTCTCTACGACCCACCGTTTAGGCGCTAGAACGAAAAAAAGAGTCGATGATTTGAGTGATCACAGAATAAGGTCCGTTTTGCTCTAGGACGAACCGTTTAGCCGCTAGAGCGATTTTAAGTTTTAGATAAAAATTAAAAATTTTTTTACTTGTATTCTTATAGAACTCGATGCGCTGATCACGAAAATCAAGTCAGTATTGCTCTACGACCCACCGTTTAGGCGCTAGAACGAAAAAAAGAGTCGATGATTTGAGTGATCACAGAATAAGGTCCTTTTTGCTCTAGGACGAACCGTTTAGCCGCTAGAGCGATTTTAAGTTTTAGATAAAAATTAATTTTTTTTTTACTTGTATTCTTATAGAACTCGATGCGCTGATCACGAAAATCAAGTCAGTATTGCTCTACGACCCACCGTTTAGGCGCTAGAACGAAAAAAAGAGTCGATGATTTGAGTGATCACAGAATAAGGTCCTTTTTGCTCTAGGACGAACCGTTTAGCCGCTAGAGCGATTTTAAGTTTTAGATAAAAATTAATTTTTTTTTACTTGTATTCTTATAGAACTCGATGCGCTGATCACGAAAATCAAGTCAGTATTGCTCTACGACCCACCGTTTAGGCGCTAGAACGAAAGAAAGAGTCGATGATTTGAGTGATCACAGAATAAGGTCCTTTTTGCTCTAGGACGAACCGTTTAGCCGCTAGAGCGATTTTAAGTTTTAGATAAAAATTAAAAATTTTTTACTTGTATTCTTATAGAACTCGATGCGCTGATCACGAAAATCAAGTCAGTATTGCTCTACGACCCACCGTTTAGGCGCTAGAACGAAAAAAAGAGTCGATGATTTGAGTGATCACAGAATAAGGTCCTTTTTGCTCTAGGACGAACCGTTTAGCCGCTAGAGCGATTTTAAGTTTTAGATAAAAATTAATTTTTTTTTTACTTGTATTCTTATAGAACTCGATGCGCTGATCACGAAAATCAAGCCAGTATTGCTCTACGACCCACCGTTTAGGCGCTAGAACGAAAAAAAGAGTCGATGATTTGAGTGATCACAGAATAAGGTCCTTTTTGCTCTAGGACGAACCGTTTAGCCGCTAGAGCGATTTTAAGTTTTAGATAAAAATTAAATTTTTTTTTACTTGTATTCTTATAGAACTCGATGCGCTGATCACGAAAATCAAGTCAGTATTGCTCTACGACCCACCGTTTAGGCGCTAGAACGAAAAAAGAGTCGATGATTTGAGTGATCACAGAATAAGGTCCTTTTTGCTCTAGGACGAACCGTTTAGCCGCTAGAGCGATTTTAAGTTTTAGATAAAAATTAAAATTTTTTTTACTTGTATTCTTATAGAACTCGATGCGCTGATCACGAAAATCAAGTCAGTATTGCTCTACGACCCACCGTTTAGGCGCTAGAACGAAAAAAAGAGTCGATGATTTGAGTGATCACAGAATAAGGTCCTTTTTGCTCTAGGACGAACCGTTTAGCCGCTAGAGCGATTTTAAGTTTTAGATAAAAATTAAATTTTTTTTTACTTGTATTCTTATAGAACTCGATGCGCTGATCACGAAAATCAAGTCAGTATTGCTCTACGACCCACCGTTTAGGCGCTAGAACGAAAAAAAGAGTCGATGATTTGAGTGATCACAGAATAAGGTACTTTTTGCTCTAGGACGAACCGTTTAGCCGCTAGAGCGATTTTAAGTTTTAGATAAAAATTTAAAAAAATTAAAATTATTTTGAACTTGTATTCTTATAGAACTCGATGCGCTGATCACGAAAATCAAGTCAGTATTGCTCTACGACCCACCGTTTAGGCGCTAGAACGAAAAAAAGAGTCGATGACTTGAGTGATAACAGAATAAGGTCCTTTTTGCTCTAGGACGAACCGTTTAGCCGCTAGAGCGATTTTAAGTTTTAGATAAAAATTTAAAAAAATTAAAATTATTTTGAACTTGTATTCTTATAGAACTCGATGCGCTGATCACGAAAATCAAGTCAGTATTGCTCTACGACCCACCGTTTAGGCGCTAGAACGAAAAAAAGAGTCGATGATTTGAGTGATCACAGAATAAGGTCCTTTTTGCTCTAGGACGAACCGTTTAGCCGCTAGAGCGATTTTAAGTTTTAGATAAAAATTAAATTTTTTTTTACTTGTATTCTTATAGAACTCGATGCGCCGATCACGAAAATCAAGTCAGTATTTCTCTACGACCCACCGTTTAGGCGCTAGAACGGAAAAAAGAGTCGATGATTTGAGTGATCACAGAATAAGGTCCTTTTTGCTCTAGGACGAACCGTTTAGCCGCTAGAGCGATTTTAAGTTTTAGATAAAAATTAATTTTTTTTTTACTTGTATTCTTATAGAACTCGATGCGCTGATCACGAAAATCAAGCCAGTATTGCTCTACGACCCACCGTTTAGGCGCTAGAACGAAAAAAAGAGTCGATGATTTGAGTGATCACAGAATAAGGTCCTTTTTGCTCTAGGACGAACCGTTTAGCCGCTAGAGCGATTTTAAGTTTTAGATAAAAATTAAATTTTTTTTTACTTGTATTCTTATAGAACTCGATGCGCTGATCACGAAAATCAAGTCAGTATTGCTCTACGACCCACCGTTTAGGCGCTAGAACGAAGAAAAGAGTCGATGATTTGAGTGATCACAGAATAAGGTCCTTTTTGCTCTAGGACGAACCGTTTAGCCGCTAGAGCGATTTTAAGTTTTAGATAAAAATTAAATTTTTTTTTACTTGTATTCTTATAGAACTCGATGCGCCGATCACGAAAATCAAGTCAGTATTTCTCTACGACCCACCGTTTAGGCGCTAGAACGAAAAAAAGAGTCGATGATTTGAGTGATCACAGAATAAGGTCCGTTTTGCTCTAGGACGAACCGTTTAGCCGCTAGAGCGATTTTAAGTTTTAGATAAAAATTAAAAATTTTTTACTTGTATTCTTATAGAACTCGATGCGCTGATCACGAAAATCAAGTCAGTATTGCTCTACGACCCACCGTTTAGGCGCTAGAACGGAAAAAAGAGTCGATGATTTGAGTGATCACAGAATAAGGTCCTTTTTGCTCTAGGACAAACCGTTTAGCCGCTAAAGCGATTTTAAATTTTAGATAAAAATTTAAAAAAATTAAAATTATTTTGAACTTGTATTCTTATAGAACTCGATGCGCTGATCACGAAAATCAAGTCAGTATTGCTCTTCGACCCACCGTTTAGGCGCTAGAACGAAAAAAAGAGTCGATGACTTGAGTGATCACAGAATAAGGTCTTTTTTGCTCTAGGACGAACCGTTTAGCCGCTAGAGCGATTTTAAGTTTTAGATAAAAATTAATTTTTTTTTTACTTGTATTCTTATAGAACTCGATGCGCTGATCACGAAAATCAAGCCAGTATTGCTCTACGACCCACCGTTTAGGCGCTAGAACGAAAAAAAGAGTCGATGATTTGAGTGATCACAGAATAAGGTCCTTTTTGCTCAAGGACGAACCGTTTAGCCGCTAGAGCGATTTTAAGTTTTAGATAAAAAATTAAAAAAATTAAAATTATTTTGAACTTGTATTCTTATAGAACTCGATGCGCTGATCACGAAAATCAAGTCAGTATTGCTCTTCGACCCACCGTTTAGGCGCTAGAACGAAAAAAAGAGTCGATGACTTGAGTGATCACAGAATAAGGTCTTTTTTGCTCTAGGACGAACTGTTTAGCCGCTAGAGCGATTTTAAGTTTTAGATAAAAATTAAAAAATTTTTTACTTGTATTCTTATAGAACTCGATGCGCTGATCACGAAAATCAAGTCAGTATTGCTCTACGACCCACCGTTTAGGCGCTAGAACGAAAAAAAGAGTCGATGATTTGAGTGATCACAGAATAAGGTCCTTTTTGCTCTAGGACGAACCGTTTAGCCGCTAGAGCGATTTTAAGTTTTAGATAAAAATTAAAAATTTTTTTACTTGTATTCTTATAGAACTCGATGCGCTGATCACGAAAATCAAGTCAGTATTGCTCTACGACCCACCGTTTAGGCGCTAGAACGGAAGAAAGAGTCGATGATTTGAGTGATCACAGAATAAGGTCCTTTTTGCTCTAGGACGAACCGTTTAGCCGCTAGAGCGATTTTAAGTTTTAGATAAAAATTAAATTTTTTTTACTTGTATTCTTATAGAACTCGATGCGCTGATCACGAAAATCAAGTCAGTATTGCTCTACGACCCACCGTTTAGGCGCTAGAACGGAAAAAAGAGTCGATGATTTGAGTGATCACAGAATATGGTCCTTTTTGCTCTAGGACGAACCGTTTAGCCGCTAGAGCGATTTTAAGTTTTAGATAAAAATTAAATTTTTTTTTACTTGTATTCTTATAGAACTCGATGCGCTGATCACGAAAATCAAGTCAGTATTGCTCTACGACCCACCGTTTAGGCGCTAGAACGAAGAAAAGAGTCGATGATTTGAGTGATCACAGAATAAGGTCCTTTTTGCTCTAGGACGAACCGTTTAGCCGCTAGAGCGATTTTAAGTTTTAGATAAAAATTAAATTTTTTTTTACTTGTATTCTTATAGAACTCGATGCGCCGATCACGAAAATCAAGTCAGTATTTCTCTACGACCCACCGTTTAGGCGCTAGAACGAAAAAAAGAGTCGATGATTTGAGTGATCACAGAATAAGGTCCGTTTTGCTCTAGGACGAACCGTTTAGCCGCTAGAGCGATTTTAAGTTTTAGATAAAAATTAAAAAATTTTTTACTTGTATTCTTATAGAACTCGATGCGCTGATCACGAAAATCAAGTCAGTATTGCTCTACGACCCACCGTTTAGGCGCTAGAACGAAAAAAAGAGTCGATGATTTGAGTGATCACAGAATAAGGTCCTTTTTGCTCTAGGACGAACCGTTTAGCCGCTAGAGCGATTTTAAGTTTTAGATAAAAATTAAATTTTTTTTTACTTGTATTCTTATAGAACTCGATGCGCCGATCACGAAAATCAAGTCAGTATTTCTCTACGACCCACCGTTTAGGCGCTAGAACGAAAAAAAGAGTCGATGATTTGAGTGATCACAGAATAAGGTCCGTTTTGCTCTAGGACGAACCGTTTAGCCGCTAGAGCGATTTTAAGTTTTAGATAAAAATTAAAAATTTTTTTACTTGTATTCTTATAGAACTCGATGCGCTGATCACGAAAATCAAGTCAGTATTGCTCTACGACCCACCGTTTAGGCGCTAGAACGAAAAAAAGAGTCGATGATTTGAGTGATCACAGAATAAGGTCCTTTTTGCTCTAGGACGAACCGTTTAGCCGCTAGAGCGATTTTAAGTTTTAGATAAAAATTAATTTTTTTTTTACTTGTATTCTTATAGAACTCGATGCGCTGATCACGAAAATCAAGTCAGTATTGCTCTACGACCCACCGTTTAGGCGCTAGAACGAAAAAAAGAGTCGATGATTTGAGTGATCACAGAATAAGGTCCTTTTTGCTCTAGGACGAACCGTTTAGCCGCTAGAGCGATTTTAAGTTTTAGATAAAAATTAATTTTTTTTTACTTGTATTCTTATAGAACTCGATGCGCTGATCACGAAAATCAAGTCAGTATTGCTCTACGACCCACCGTTTAGGCGCTAGAACGAAAGAAAGAGTCGATGATTTGAGTGATCACAGAATAAGGTCCTTTTTGCTCTAGGACGAACCGTTTAGCCGCTAGAGCGATTTTAAGTTTTAGATAAAAATTAAAAATTTTTTACTTGTATTCTTATAGAACTCGATGCGCTGATCACGAAAATCAAGTCAGTATTGCTCTACGACCCACCGTTTAGGCGCTAGAACGAAAAAAAGAGTCGATGATTTGAGTGATCACAGAATAAGGTCCTTTTTGCTCTAGGACGAACCGTTTAGCCGCTAGAGCGATTTTAAGTTTTAGATAAAAATTAATTTTTTTTTTACTTGTATTCTTATAGAACTCGATGCGCTGATCACGAAAATCAAGCCAGTATTGCTCTACGACCCACCGTTTAGGCGCTAGAACGAAAAAAAGAGTCGATGATTTGAGTGATCACAGAATAAGGTCCTTTTTGCTCTAGGACGAACCGTTTAGCCGCTAGAGCGATTTTAAGTTTTAGATAAAAATTAAATTTTTTTTTACTTGTATTCTTATAGAACTCGATGCGCTGATCACGAAAATCAAGTCAGTATTGCTCTACGACCCACCGTTTAGGCGCTAGAACGAAAAAAGAGTCGATGATTTGAGTGATCACAGAATAAGGTCCTTTTTGCTCTAGGACGAACCGTTTAGCCGCTAGAGCGATTTTAAGTTTTAGATAAAAATTAAAATTTTTTTTACTTGTATTCTTATAGAACTCGATGCGCTGATCACGAAAATCAAGTCAGTATTGCTCTACGACCCACCGTTTAGGCGCTAGAACGAAAAAAAGAGTCGATGATTTGAGTGATCACAGAATAAGGTCCTTTTTGCTCTAGGACGAACCGTTTAGCCGCTAGAGCGATTTTAAGTTTTAGATAAAAATTAAATTTTTTTTTACTTGTATTCTTATAGAACTCGATGCGCTGATCACGAAAATCAAGTCAGTATTGCTCTACGACCCACCGTTTAGGCGCTAGAACGAAAAAAAGAGTCGATGATTTGAGTGATCACAGAATAAGGTACTTTTTGCTCTAGGACGAACCGTTTAGCCGCTAGAGCGATTTTAAGTTTTAGATAAAAATTTAAAAAAATTAAAATTATTTTGAACTTGTATTCTTATAGAACTCGATGCGCTGATCACGAAAATCAAGTCAGTATTGCTCTACGACCCACCGTTTAGGCGCTAGAACGAAAAAAAGAGTCGATGACTTGAGTGATAACAGAATAAGGTCCTTTTTGCTCTAGGACGAACCGTTTAGCCGCTAGAGCGATTTTAAGTTTTAGATAAAAATTTAAAAAAATTAAAATTATTTTGAACTTGTATTCTTATAGAACTCGATGCGCTGATCACGAAAATCAAGTCAGTATTGCTCTACGACCCACCGTTTAGGCGCTAGAACGAAAAAAAGAGTCGATGATTTGAGTGATCACAGAATAAGGTCCTTTTTGCTCTAGGACGAACCGTTTAGCCGCTAGAGCGATTTTAAGTTTTAGATAAAAATTAAATTTTTTTTTACTTGTATTCTTATAGAACTCGATGCGCCGATCACGAAAATCAAGTCAGTATTTCTCTACGACCCACCGTTTAGGCGCTAGAACGGAAAAAAGAGTCGATGATTTGAGTGATCACAGAATAAGGTCCTTTTTGCTCTAGGACGAACCGTTTAGCCGCTAGAGCGATTTTAAGTTTTAGATAAAAATTAATTTTTTTTTTACTTGTATTCTTATAGAACTCGATGCGCTGATCACGAAAATCAAGCCAGTATTGCTCTACGACCCACCGTTTAGGCGCTAGAACGGAAAAAAGAGTCGATGATTTGAGTGATCACAGAATAAGGTCCTTTTTGCTCTAGGACGAACCGTTTAGCCGCTAGAGCGATTTTAAGTTTTAGATAAAAATTAAATTTTTTTTTACTTGTATTCTTATAGAACTCGATGCGCTGATCACGAAAATCAAGTCAGTATTGCTCTACGACCCACCGTTTAGGCGCTAGAACGAAGAAAAGAGTCGATGATTTGAGTGATCACAGAATAAGGTCCTTTTTGCTCTAGGACGAACCGTTTAGCCGCTAGAGCGATTTTAAGTTTTAGATAAAAATTAAATTTTTTTTTACTTGTATTCTTATAGAACTCGATGCGCCGATCACGAAAATCAAGTCAGTATTTCTCTACGACCCACCGTTTAGGCGCTAGAACGAAAAAAAGAGTCGATGATTTGAGTGATCACAGAATAAGGTCCGTTTTGCTCTAGGACGAACCGTTTAGCCGCTAGAGCGATTTTAAGTTTTAGATAAAAATTAAAAATTTTTTACTTGTATTCTTATAGAACTCGATGCGCTGATCACGAAAATCAAGTCAGTATTGCTCTACGACCCACCGTTTAGGCGCTAGAACGGAAAAAAGAGTCGATGATTTGAGTGATCACAGAATAAGGTCCTTTTTGCTCTAGGACAAACCGTTTAGCCGCTAAAGCGATTTTAAATTTTAGATAAAAATTTAAAAAAATTAAAATTATTTTGAACTTGTATTCTTATAGAACTCGATGCGCTGATCACGAAAATCAAGTCAGTATTGCTCTTCGACCCACCGTTTAGGCGCTAGAACGAAAAAAAGAGTCGATGACTTGAGTGATCACAGAATAAGGTCTTTTTTGCTCTAGGACGAACCGTTTAGCCGCTAGAGCGATTTTAAGTTTTAGATAAAAATTAAAAAAATTTTTACTTGTATTCTTATAGAACTCGATGCGCTGATCACGAAAATCAAGTCAGTATTGCTCTACGACCCACCGTTTAGGCGCTAGAACGGAAAAAAGAGTCGATGATTTGAGTGATCACAGAATAAGGTCCTTTTTGCTCTAGGACGAACCGTTTAGCCGCTAGAGCGATTTTAAGTTTTAGATAAAAATTAAATTTTTTTTTACTTGTATTCTTATAGAACTCGATGCGCTGATCACGAAAATCAAGTCAGTATTGCTCTACGACCCACCGTTTAGGCGCTAGAACGAAAAAAAGAGTCGATGATTTGAGTGATCACAGAATAAGGTACTTTTTGCTCTAGGACGAACCGTTTAGCCGCTAGAGCGATTTTAAGTTTTAGATAAAAATTTAAAAAAATTAAAATTATTTTGAACTTGTATTCTTATAGAACTCGATGCGCTGATCACGAAAATCAAGTCAGTATTGCTCTACGACCCACCGTTTAGGCGCTAGAACGAAAAAAAGAGTCGATGACTTGAGTGATAACAGAATAAGGTCCTTTTTGCTCTAGGACGAACCGTTTAGCCGCTAGAGCGATTTTAAGTTTTAGATAAAAATTTAAAAAAATTAAAATTATTTTGAACTTGTATTCTTATAGAACTCGATGCGCTGATCACGAAAATCAAGTCAGTATTGCTCTACGACCCACCGTTTAGGCGCTAGAACGAAAAAAAGAGTCGATGATTTGAGTGATCACAGAATAAGGTCCTTTTTGCTCTAGGACGAACCGTTTAGCCGCTAGAGCGATTTTAAGTTTTAGATAAAAATTAAATTTTTTTTACTTGTATTCTTATAGAACTCGATGCGCTGATCACGAAAATCAAATCAGTATTGCTCTACGACCCACCGTTTAGGCGCTAGAACGAGAAAAAGAGTCGATGATTTGCGTGATCACAGAATAAGGTCCTTTTTGCTCTAGGACGAACCGTTTAGCCGCTAGAGCGATTTTAAGTTTTAGATAAAAATTAAATTTTTTTTACTTGTATTTTTATAGAACTCGATGCGCTGATCACGAAAATCAAGTCAGTATTGCTCTACGACCCACCGTTTAGGCGCTAGAACGAAAAAAAGAGTCGATGATTTGAGTGATCACAGAATAAGGTCCTTTTTGCTCTAGGACGAACCGTTTAGCCGCTAAAGCGATTTTAAGTTTTAGATAAAAATTTAAAAAAATTAAAATTATTTTGAACTTGTATTCTTATAGAACTCGATGCGCTGATCACGAAAATCAAGTCAGTATTGCTCTTCGACCCACCGTTTAGGCGCTAGAACGAAAAAAAGAGTCGATGATTTGAGTGATCACAGAATAAGGTCCTTTTTGCTCTAGGACGAACCGTTTAGCCGCTAGAGCGATTTTAAGTTTTAGATAAAAATTAAATTTTTTTTACTTGTATTCTTATAGAACTCGATGCGCTGATCACGAAAATCAAGTCAGTATTGCTCTACGACCCACCGTTTAGGCGCTAGAACGAAAAAAAAGAGTCGATGATTTGAGTGATCACAGAATAAGGTCCTTTTTGCTCTAGGACGAACCGTTTAGCCGCTAGAGCGATTTTAAGTTTTAGATAAAAATTAAATTTTTTTTACTTGTATTCTTATAGAACTCGATGCGCTGATCACGAAAATCAAGTCAGTATTGCTCTACGACCCACCGTTTAGGCGCTAGAACGGAAAAAAGAGTCGATGATTTGAGTGATCACAGAATAAGGTCCTTTTTGCTCTAGGACGAACCGTTTAGCCGCTAGAGCGATTTTAAGTTTTAGATAAAAATTAAATTTTTTTTTACTTGTATTCTTATAGAACTCGATGCGCTGATAACGAAAATCAAATCAGTATTGCTCTACGACCCACCGTTTAGGCGCTAGAACGAGAAAAAGAGTCGATGATTTGCGTGATCACAGAATAAGGTCCTTTTTGCTCTAGGACGAACCGTTTAGCCGCTAGAGCGATTTTAAGTTTTAGATAAAAATTAAATTTTTTTTACTTGTATTTTTATAGAACTCGATGCGCTGATCACGAAAATCAAGTCAGTATTGCTCTACGACCCACCGTTTAGGCGCTAGAACGAGAAAAAGAGTCGATGATTTGAGTGATCACAGAATAAGGTCCTTTTTGCTCTAGGACGAACCGTTTGGCCGCTAGAGCGATTTTAAGGGTTAGGGTTAGGGTTAGGGTTAGGGTTAGGGTTAGGGTTAGGGTTAGGGTTAGGGTTAGGGTTAGGGTTAGGGTTTAGGGTTAGGGTTAGGGTTAGGGTTAGGGTTAGGGTTAGGGTTAGGGTTAGGGTTAGGGTTAGGGTTAGGGTTAGGGTTAGGGTTAGAACGAAAAAACCCTAACCCTAACCCTAACCCTAACCCTAACCCTAACCCTAAACCCTAACCCTAACCCTAACCCTAACCCTAACCCTAACCCTAACCCTAACCCTAACCCTAACCCTAACCCTAACCCTAACCCTTAAAATCGCTCTAGCGGCCAAACGGTTCGTCCTAGAGCAAAAAGGACCTTATTCTGTGATCACTCAAATCATCGACTCTTTTTCTCGTTCTAGCGCCTAAACGGTGGGTCGTAGAGCAATACTGACTTGATTTTCGTGATCAGCGCATCGAGTTCTATAAAAATACAAGTAAAAAAAATTTAATTTTTATCTAAAACTTAAAATCGCTCTAGCGGCTAAACGGTTCGTCCTAGAGCAAAAAGGACCTTATTCTGTGATCACGCAAATCATCGACTCTTTTTCTCGTTCTAGCGCCTAAACGGTGGGTCGTAGAGCAATACTGATTTGATTTTCGTTATCAGCGCATCGAGTTCTATAAGAATACAAGTAAAAAAAAATTTAATTTTTATCTAAAACTTAAAATCGCTCTAGCGGCTAAACGGTTCGTCCTAGAGCAAAAAGGACCTTATTCTGTGATCACTCAAATCATCGACTCTTTTTTCCGTTCTAGCGCCTAAACGGTGGGTCGTAGAGCAATACTGACTTGATTTTCGTGATCAGCGCATCGAGTTCTATAAGAATACAAGTAAAAAAAATTTAATTTTTATCTAAAACTTAAAATCGCTCTAGCGGCTAAACGGTTCGTCCTAGAGCAAAAAGGACCTTATTCTGTGATCACTCAAATCATCGACTCTTTTTTTTCGTTCTAGCGCCTAAACGGTGGGTCGTAGAGCAATACTGACTTGATTTTCGTGATCAGCGCATCGAGTTCTATAAGAATACAAGTAAAAAAAATTTAATTTTTATCTAAAACTTAAAATCGCTCTAGCGGCTAAACGGTTCGTCCTAGAGCAAAAAGGACCTTATTCTGTGATCACTCAAATCATCGACTCTTTTTTTCGTTCTAGCGCCTAAACGGTGGGTCGAAGAGCAATACTGACTTGATTTTCGTGATCAGCGCATCGAGTTCTATAAGAATACAAGTTCAAAATAATTTTAATTTTTTTAAATTTTTATCTAAAACTTAAAATCGCTTTAGCGGCTAAACGGTTCGTCCTAGAGCAAAAAGGACCTTATTCTGTGATCACTCAAATCATCGACTCTTTTTTTCGTTCTAGCGCCTAAACGGTGGGTCGTAGAGCAATACTGACTTGATTTTCGTGATCAGCGCATCGAGTTCTATAAAAATACAAGTAAAAAAAATTTAATTTTTATCTAAAACTTAAAATCGCTCTAGCGGCTAAACGGTTCGTCCTAGAGCAAAAAGGACCTTATTCTGTGATCACGCAAATCATCGACTCTTTTTCTCGTTCTAGCGCCTAAACGGTGGGTCGTAGAGCAATACTGATTTGATTTTCGTGATCAGCGCATCGAGTTCTATAAGAATACAAGTAAAAAAAATTTAATTTTTATCTAAAACTTAAAATCGCTCTAGCGGCTAAACGGTTCTTCCTAGAGCAAAAAGGACCTTATTCTGTGATCACTCAAATCATCGACTCTTTTTTTCGTTCTAGCGCCTAAACGGTGGGTCGTAGAGCAATACTGACTTGATTTTCGTGATCAGCGCATCGAGTTCTATAAGAATACAAGTTCAAAATAATTTTAATTTTTTTAAATTTTTATCTAAAACTTAAAATCGCTCTAGCGGCTAAACGGTTCGTCCTAGAGCAAAAAGGACCTTATTCTGTTATCACTCAAGTCATCGACTCTTTTTTTCGTTCTAGCGCCTAAACGGTGGGTCGTAGAGCAATACTGACTTGATTTTCGTGATCAGCGCATCGAGTTCTATAAGAATACAAGTTCAAAATAATTTTAATTTTTTTAAATTTTTATCTAAAACTTAAAATCGCTCTAGCGGCTAAACGGTTCGTCCTAGAGCAAAAAGTACCTTATTCTGTGATCACTCAAATCATCGACTCTTTTTTTCGTTCTAGCGCCTAAACGGTGGGTCGTAGAGCAATACTGACTTGATTTTCGTGATCAGCGCATCGAGTTCTATAAGAATACAAGTAAAAAAAAATTTAATTTTTATCTAAAACTTAAAATCGCTCTAGCGGCTAAACGGTTCGTCCTAGAGCAAAAAGGACCTTATTCTGTGATCACTCAAATCATCGACTCTTTTTTCCGTTCTAGCGCCTAAACGGTGGGTCGTAGAGCAATACTGACTTGATTTTCGTGATCAGCGCATCGAGTTCTATAAGAATACAAGTAAAAATTTTTTTAATTTTTATCTAAAACTTAAAATCGCTCTAGCGGCTAAACGGTTCGTCCTAGAGCAAAAAAGACCTTATTCTGTGATCACTCAAGTCATCGACTCTTTTTTTCGTTCTAGCGCCTAAACGGTGGGTCGAAGAGCAATACTGACTTGATTTTCGTGATCAGCGCATCGAGTTCTATAAGAATACAAGTTCAAAATAATTTTAATTTTTTTAAATTTTTATCTAAAATTTAAAATCGCTTTAGCGGCTAAACGGTTTGTCCTAGAGCAAAAAGGACCTTATTCTGTGATCACTCAAATCATCGACTCTTTTTTCCGTTCTAGCGCCTAAACGGTGGGTCGTAGAGCAATACTGACTTGATTTTCGTGATCAGCGCATCGAGTTCTATAAGAATACAAGTAAAAAATTTTTAATTTTTATCTAAAACTTAAAATCGCTCTAGCGGCTAAACGGTTCGTCCTAGAGCAAAACGGACCTTATTCTGTGATCACTCAAATCATCGACTCTTTTTTTCGTTCTAGCGCCTAAACGGTGGGTCGTAGAGAAATACTGACTTGATTTTCGTGATCGGCGCATCGAGTTCTATAAGAATACAAGTAAAAAAAAATTTAATTTTTATCTAAAACTTAAAATCGCTCTAGCGGCTAAACGGTTCGTCCTAGAGCAAAAAGGACCTTATTCTGTGATCACTCAAATCATCGACTCTTTTCTTCGTTCTAGCGCCTAAACGGTGGGTCGTAGAGCAATACTGACTTGATTTTCGTGATCAGCGCATCGAGTTCTATAAGAATACAAGTAAAAAAAAATTTAATTTTTATCTAAAACTTAAAATCGCTCTAGCGGCTAAACGGTTCGTCCTAGAGCAAAAAGGACCTTATTCTGTGATCACTCAAATCATCGACTCTTTTTTTCGTTCTAGCGCCTAAACGGTGGGTCGTAGAGCAATACTGGCTTGATTTTCGTGATCAGCGCATCGAGTTCTATAAGAATACAAGTAAAAAAAAAATTAATTTTTATCTAAAACTTAAAATCGCTCTAGCGGCTAAACGGTTCGTCCTAGAGCAAAAAGGACCTTATTCTGTGATCACTCAAATCATCGACTCTTTTTTCCGTTCTAGCGCCTAAACGGTGGGTCGTAGAGAAATACTGACTTGATTTTCGTGATCGGCGCATCGAGTTCTATAAGAATACAAGTAAAAAAAAATTTAATTTTTATCTAAAACTTAAAATCGCTCTAGCGGCTAAACGGTTCGTCCTAGAGCAAAAAGGACCTTATTCTGTGATCACTCAAATCATCGACTCTTTTTTTCGTTCTAGCGCCTAAACGGTGGGTCGTAGAGCAATACTGACTTGATTTTCGTGATCAGCGCATCGAGTTCTATAAGAATACAAGTTCAAAATAATTTTAATTTTTTTAAATTTTTATCTAAAACTTAAAATCGCTCTAGCGGCTAAACGGTTCGTCCTAGAGCAAAAAGGACCTTATTCTGTTATCACTCAAGTCATCGACTCTTTTTTTCGTTCTAGCGCCTAAACGGTGGGTCGTAGAGCAATACTGACTTGATTTTCGTGATCAGCGCATCGAGTTCTATAAGAATACAAGTTCAAAATAATTTTAATTTTTTTAAATTTTTATCTAAAACTTAAAATCGCTCTAGCGGCTAAACGGTTCGTCCTAGAGCAAAAAGTACCTTATTCTGTGATCACTCAAATCATCGACTCTTTTTTTCGTTCTAGCGCCTAAACGGTGGGTCGTAGAGCAATACTGACTTGATTTTCGTGATCAGCGCATCGAGTTCTATAAGAATACAAGTAAAAAAAAATTTAATTTTTATCTAAAACTTAAAATCGCTCTAGCGGCTAAACGGTTCGTCCTAGAGCAAAAAGGACCTTATTCTGTGATCACTCAAATCATCGACTCTTTTTTTCGTTCTAGCGCCTAAACGGTGGGTCGTAGAGCAATACTGACTTGATTTTCGTGATCAGCGCATCGAGTTCTATAAGAATACAAGTAAAAAAAATTTTAATTTTTATCTAAAACTTAAAATCGCTCTAGCGGCTAAACGGTTCGTCCTAGAGCAAAAAGGACCTTATTCTGTGATCACTCAAATCATCGACTCTTTTTTCGTTCTAGCGCCTAAACGGTGGGTCGTAGAGCAATACTGACTTGATTTTCGTGATCAGCGCATCGAGTTCTATAAGAATACAAGTAAAAAAAAATTTAATTTTTATCTAAAACTTAAAATCGCTCTAGCGGCTAAACGGTTCGTCCTAGAGCAAAAAGGACCTTATTCTGTGATCACTCAAATCATCGACTCTTTTTTTCGTTCTAGCGCCTAAACGGTGGGTCGTAGAGCAATACTGGCTTGATTTTCGTGATCAGCGCATCGAGTTCTATAAGAATACAAGTAAAAAAAAAATTAATTTTTATCTAAAACTTAAAATCGCTCTAGCGGCTAAACGGTTCGTCCTAGAGCAAAAAGGACCTTATTCTGTGATCACTCAAATCATCGACTCTTTTTTTCGTTCTAGCGCCTAAACGGTGGGTCGTAGAGCAATACTGACTTGATTTTCGTGATCAGCGCATCGAGTTCTATAAGAATACAAGTAAAAAATTTTTAATTTTTATCTAAAACTTAAAATCGCTCTAGCGGCTAAACGGTTCGTCCTAGAGCAAAAAGGACCTTATTCTGTGATCACTCAAATCATCGACTCTTTCTTTCGTTCTAGCGCCTAAACGGTGGGTCGTAGAGCAATACTGACTTGATTTTCGTGATCAGCGCATCGAGTTCTATAAGAATACAAGTAAAAAAAAATTAATTTTTATCTAAAACTTAAAATCGCTCTAGCGGCTAAACGGTTCGTCCTAGAGCAAAAAGGACCTTATTCTGTGATCACTCAAATCATCGACTCTTTTTTTCGTTCTAGCGCCTAAACGGTGGGTCGTAGAGCAATACTGACTTGATTTTCGTGATCAGCGCATCGAGTTCTATAAGAATACAAGTAAAAAAAAAATTAATTTTTATCTAAAACTTAAAATCGCTCTAGCGGCTAAACGGTTCGTCCTAGAGCAAAAAGGACCTTATTCTGTGATCACTCAAATCATCGACTCTTTTTTTCGTTCTAGCGCCTAAACGGTGGGTCGTAGAGCAATACTGACTTGATTTTCGTGATCAGCGCATCGAGTTCTATAAGAATACAAGTAAAAAAATTTTTAATTTTTATCTAAAACTTAAAATCGCTCTAGCGGCTAAACGGTTCGTCCTAGAGCAAAACGGACCTTATTCTGTGATCACTCAAATCATCGACTCTTTTTTTCGTTCTAGCGCCTAAACGGTGGGTCGTAGAGAAATACTGACTTGATTTTCGTGATCGGCGCATCGAGTTCTATAAGAATACAAGTAAAAAAAAATTTAATTTTTATCTAAAACTTAAAATCGCTCTAGCGGCTAAACGGTTCGTCCTAGAGCAAAAAGGACCTTATTCTGTGATCACTCAAATCATCGACTCTTTTTTTCGTTCTAGCGCCTAAACGGTGGGTCGTAGAGCAATACTGACTTGATTTTCGTGATCAGCGCATCGAGTTCTATAAGAATACAAGTAAAAAATTTTTTAATTTTTATCTAAAACTTAAAATCGCTCTAGCGGCTAAACGGTTCGTCCTAGAGCAAAACGGACCTTATTCTGTGATCACTCAAATCATCGACTCTTTTTTTCGTTCTAGCGCCTAAACGGTGGGTCGTAGAGAAATACTGACTTGATTTTCGTGATCGGCGCATCGAGTTCTATAAGAATACAAGTAAAAAAAAATTTAATTTTTATCTAAAACTTAAAATCGCTCTAGCGGCTAAACGGTTCGTCCTAGAGCAAAAAGGACCTTATTCTGTGATCACTCAAATCATCGACTCTTTTCTTCGTTCTAGCGCCTAAACGGTGGGTCGTAGAGCAATACTGACTTGATTTTCGTGATCAGCGCATCGAGTTCTATAAGAATACAAGTAAAAAAAAATTTAATTTTTATCTAAAACTTAAAATCGCTCTAGCGGCTAAACGGTTCGTCCTAGAGCAAAAAGGACCATATTCTGTGATCACTCAAATCATCGACTCTTTTTTCCGTTCTAGCGCCTAAACGGTGGGTCGTAGAGCAATACTGACTTGATTTTCGTGATCAGCGCATCGAGTTCTATAAGAATACAAGTAAAAAAAATTTAATTTTTATCTAAAACTTAAAATCGCTCTAGCGGCTAAACGGTTCGTCCTAGAGCAAAAAGGACCTTATTCTGTGATCACTCAAATCATCGACTCTTTTTTCCGTTCTAGCGCCTAAACGGTGGGTCGTAGAGCAATACTGACTTGATTTTCGTGATCAGCGCATCGAGTTCTATAAGAATACAAGTAAAAAAATTTTTAATTTTTATCTAAAACTTAAAATCGCTCTAGCGGCTAAACGGTTCGTCCTAGAGCAAAAAGGACCTTATTCTGTGATCACTCAAATCATCGACTCTTTTTTTCGTTCTAGCGCCTAAACGGTGGGTCGTAGAGCAATACTGACTTGATTTTCGTGATCAGCGCATCGAGTTCTATAAGAATACAAGTAAAAAATTTTTTAATTTTTATCTAAAACTTAAAATCGCTCTAGCGGCTAAACAGTTCGTCCTAGAGCAAAAAAGACCTTATTCTGTGATCACTCAAGTCATCGACTCTTTTTTTCGTTCTAGCGCCTAAACGGTGGGTCGAAGAGCAATACTGACTTGATTTTCGTGATCAGCGCATCGAGTTCTATAAGAATACAAGTTCAAAATAATTTTAATTTTTTTAATTTTTTATCTAAAACTTAAAATCGCTCTAGCGGCTAAACGGTTCGTCCTTGAGCAAAAAGGACCTTATTCTGTGATCACTCAAATCATCGACTCTTTTTTTCGTTCTAGCGCCTAAACGGTGGGTCGTAGAGCAATACTGGCTTGATTTTCGTGATCAGCGCATCGAGTTCTATAAGAATACAAGTAAAAAAAAAATTAATTTTTATCTAAAACTTAAAATCGCTCTAGCGGCTAAACGGTTCGTCCTAGAGCAAAAAGGACCTTATTCTGTGATCACTCAAATCATCGACTCTTTTTTTCGTTCTAGCGCCTAAACGGTGGGTCGTAGAGCAATACTGACTTGATTTTCGTGATCAGCGCATCGAGTTCTATAAGAATACAAGTAAAAAATTTTTAATTTTTATCTAAAACTTAAAATCGCTCTAGCGGCTAAACGGTTCGTCCTAGAGCAAAAAGGACCTTATTCTGTGATCACTCAAATCATCGACTCTTTTTTTCGTTCTAGCGCCTAAACGGTGGGTCGTAGAGCAATACTGACTTGATTTTCGTGATCAGCGCATCGAGTTCTATAAGAATACAAGTAAAAAAAAAATTAATTTTTATCTAAAACTTAAAATCGCTCTAGCGGCTAAACGGTTCGTCCTAGAGCAAAAAGGACCTTATTCTGTGATCACTCAAATCATCGACTCTTTTTTTCGTTCTAGCGCCTAAACGGTGGGTCGTAGAGCAATACTGACTTGATTTTCGTGATCAGCGCATCGAGTTCTATAAGAATACAAGTAAAAAAATTTTTAATTTTTATCTAAAACTTAAAATCGCTCTAGCGGCTAAACGGTTCGTCCTAGAGCAAAACGGACCTTATTCTGTGATCACTCAAATCATCGACTCTTTTTTCCGTTCTAGCGCCTAAACGGTGGGTCGTAGAGAAATACTGACTTGATTTTCGTGATCGGCGCATCGAGTTCTATAAGAATACAAGTAAAAAAAAATTTAATTTTTATCTAAAACTTAAAATCGCTCTAGCGGCTAAACGGTTCGTCCTAGAGCAAAAAGGACCTTATTCTGTGATCACTCAAATCATCGACTCTTTTTTTCGTTCTAGCGCCTAAACGGTGGGTCGTAGAGCAATACTGACTTGATTTTCGTGATCAGCGCATCGAGTTCTATAAGAATACAAGTAAAAAATTTTTTAATTTTTATCTAAAACTTAAAATCGCTCTAGCGGCTAAACGGTTCGTCCTAGAGCAAAACGGACCTTATTCTGTGATCACTCAAATCATCGACTCTTTTTTTCGTTCTAGCGCCTAAACGGTGGGTCGTAGAGAAATACTGACTTGATTTTCGTGATCGGCGCATCGAGTTCTATAAGAATACAAGTAAAAAAAAATTTAATTTTTATCTAAAACTTAAAATCGCTCTAGCGGCTAAACGGTTCGTCCTAGAGCAAAAAGGACCTTATTCTGTGATCACTCAAATCATCGACTCTTTTCTTCGTTCTAGCGCCTAAACGGTGGGTCGTAGAGCAATACTGACTTGATTTTCGTGATCAGCGCATCGAGTTCTATAAGAATACAAGTAAAAAAAAATTTAATTTTTATCTAAAACTTAAAATCGCTCTAGCGGCTAAACGGTTCGTCCTAGAGCAAAAAGGACCATATTCTGTGATCACTCAAATCATCGACTCTTTTTTCCGTTCTAGCGCCTAAACGGTGGGTCGTAGAGCAATACTGACTTGATTTTCGTGATCAGCGCATCGAGTTCTATAAGAATACAAGTAAAAAAAAATTTAATTTTTATCTAAAACTTAAAATCGCTCTAGCGGCTAAACGGTTCGTCCTAGAGCAAAAAGGACCTTATTCTGTGATCACTCAAATCATCGACTCTTTTTTCCGTTCTAGCGCCTAAACGGTGGGTCGTAGAGCAATACTGACTTGATTTTCGTGATCAGCGCATCGAGTTCTATAAGAATACAAGTAAAAAAATTTTTAATTTTTATCTAAAACTTAAAATCGCTCTAGCGGCTAAACGGTTCGTCCTAGAGCAAAAAGGACCTTATTCTGTGATCACTCAAATCATCGACTCTTTTTCTCGTTCTAGCGCCTAAACGGTGGGTCGTAGAGCAATACTGACTTGATTTTCGTGATCAGCGCATCGAGTTCTATAAGAATACAAGTAAAAAATTTTTTAATTTTTATCTAAAACTTAAAATCGCTCTAGCGGCTAAACAGTTCGTCCTAGAGCAAAAAAGACCTTATTCTGTGATCACTCAAGTCATCGACTCTTTTTTTCGTTCTAGCGCCTAAACGGTGGGTCGAAGAGCAATACTGACTTGATTTTCGTGATCAGCGCATCGAGTTCTATAAGAATACAAGTTCAAAATAATTTTAATTTTTTTAATTTTTTATCTAAAACTTAAAATCGCTCTAGCGGCTAAACGGTTCGTCCTTGAGCAAAAAGGACCTTATTCTGTGATCACTCAAATCATCGACTCTTTTTTTCGTTCTAGCGCCTAAACGGTGGGTCGTAGAGCAATAATGACTTGATTTTCGTGATCAGCGCATCGAGTTCTATAAGAATACAAGTAAAAAAAATTTAATTTTTATCTAAAACTTAAAATCGCTCTAGCGGCTAAACGGTTCGTCCTAGAGCAAAAAGGACCTTATTCTGTGATCACTCAAATCATCGACTCTTTTCTTCGTTCTAGCGCCTAAACGGTGGGTCGTAGAGCAATACTGACTTGATTTTCGTGATCAGCGCATCGAGTTCTATAAGAATACAAGTTCAAAATAATTTTAATTTTTTTAAATTTTTATCTAAAACTTAAAATCGCTCTAGCGGCTAAACGGTTCGTCCTAGAGCAAAAAGGACCTTATTCTGTGATCACTCAAATCATCGACTCTTTTTTTCGTTCTAGCGCCTAAACGGTGGGTCGTAGAGCAATACTGACTTGATTTTCGTGATCAGCGCATCGAGTTCTATAAGAATACAAGTAAAAATTTTTTTAATTTTTATCTAAAACTTAAAATCGCTCTAGCGGCTAAACGGTTCGTCCTAGAGCAAAAAAGACCTTATTCTGTGATCACTCAAGTCATCGACTCTTTTTTTCGTTCTAGCGCCTAAACGGTGGGTCGTAGAGCAATACTGACTTGATTTTCGTGATCAGCGCATCGAGTTCTATAAGAATACAAGTAAAAAAATTTAATTTTTATCTAAAACTTAAAATCGCTCTAGCGGCTAAACGGTTCGTCCTAGAGCAAAAAGGACCTTATTCTGTGATCACTCAAATCATCGACTCTTTTTTCCGTTCTAGCGCCTAAACGGTGGGTCGTAGAGCAATACTGACTTGATTTTCGTGATCAGCGCATCGAGTTCTATAAGAATACAAGTAAAAAAAAATTTAATTTTTATCTAAAACTTAAAATCGCTCTAGCGGCTAAACGGTTCGTCCTAGAGCAAAAAGGACCTTATTCTGTGATCACTCAAATCATCGACTCTTTTTTTCGTTCTAGCGCCTAAACGGTGGGTCGTAGAGCAATACTGACTTGATTTTCGTGATCAGCGCATCGAGTTCTATAAGAATACAAGTAAAAAAATTTTTAATTTTTATCTAAAACTTAAAATGGCTCTAGCGGCTAAACGGTTCGTCCTAGAGCAAAAAGGACCTTATTCTGTTATCACTCAAATCATCGACTCTTTTTTTCGTTCTAGCGCCTAAACGGTGGGTCGTAGAGCAATACTGACTTGATTTTCGTGATCAGCGCATCGAGTTCTATAAGAATACAAGTAAAAAAAAATTTAATTTTTATCTAAAACTTAAAATCGCTCTAGCGGCTAAACGGTTCGTCCTAGAGCAAAAAGGACCTTATTCTGTGATCACTCAAATCATCGACTCTTTTTTCCGTTCTAGCGCCTAAACGGTGGGTCGTAGAGCAATACTGACTTGATTTTCGTGATCAGCGCATCGAGTTCTATAAGAATACAAGTAAAAAAATTTTTAATTTTTATCTAAAACTTAAAATCGCTCTAGCGGCTAAACGGTTCGTCCTAGAGCAAAAAGGACCTTATTCTGTGATCACTCAAATCATCGACTCTTTTTTTCGTTCTAGCGCCTAAACGGTGGGTCGTAGAGCAATACTGACTTGATTTTCGTGATCAGCGCATCGAGTTCTATAAGAATACAAGTAAAAAATTTTTTAATTTTTATCTAAAACTTAAAATCGCTCTAGCGGCTAAACAGTTCGTCCTAGAGCAAAAAAGACCTTATTCTGTGATCACTCAAGTCATCGACTCTTTTTTTCGTTCTAGCGCCTAAACGGTGGGTCGAAGAGCAATACTGACTTGATTTTCGTGATCAGCGCATCGAGTTCTATAAGAATACAAGTTCAAAATAATTTTAATTTTTTTAATTTTTTATCTAAAACTTAAAATCGCTCTAGCGGCTAAACGGTTCGTCCTTGAGCAAAAAGGACCTTATTCTGTGATCACTCAAATCATCGACTCTTTTCTTCGTTCTAGCGCCTAAACGGTGGGTCGTAGAGCAATACTGACTTGATTTTCGTGATCAGCGCATCGAGTTCTATAAGAATACAAGTTCAAAATAATTTTAATTTTTTTAAATTTTTATCTAAAACTTAAAATCGCTCTAGCGGCTAAACGGTTCGTCCTAGAGCAAAAAGGACCTTATTCTGTGATCACTCAAATCATCGACTCTTTTTTTCGTTCTAGCGCCTAAACGGTGGGTCGTAGAGCAATACTGACTTGATTTTCGTGATCAGCGCATCGAGTTCTATAAGAATACAAGTAAAAAATTTTTTAATTTTTATCTAAAACTTAAAATCGCTCTAGCGGCTAAACGGTTCGTCCTAGAGCAAAAAAGACCTTATTCTGTGATCACTCAAGTCATCGACTCTTTTTTTCGTTCTAGCGCCTAAACGGTGGGTCGTAGAGCAATACTGACTTGATTTTCGTGATCAGCGCATCGAGTTCTATAAGAATACAAGTAAAAAAAAATTTAATTTTTATCTAAAACTTAAAATCGCTCTAGCGGCTAAACGGTTCGTCGTAGAGCAAAAAGGACCTTATTCTGTGATCACTCAAATCATCGACTCTTTTTTCCGTTCTAGCGCCTAAACGGTGGGTCGTAGAGCAATACTGACTTGATTTTCGTGATCAGCGCATCGAGTTCTATAAGAATACAAGTAAAAAAAAATTTAATTTTTATCTAAAACTTAAAATCGCTCTAGCGGCTAAACGGTTCGTCCTAGAGCAAAAAGGACCTTATTCTGTGATCACTCAAATCATCGACTCTTTTTTTCGTTCTAGCGCCTAAACGGTGGGTCGTAGAGCAATACTGACTTGATTTTCGTGATCAGCGCATCGAGTTCTATAAGAATACAAGTAAAAAATTTTTTAATTTTTATCTAAAACTTAAAATCGCTCTAGCGGCTAAACAGTTCGTCCTAGAGCAAAAAAGACCTTATTCTGTGATCACTCAAGTCATCGACTCTTTTTTTCGTTCTAGCGCCTAAACGGTGGGTCGAAGAGCAATACTGACTTGATTTTCGTGATCAGCGCATCGAGTTCTATAAGAATACAAGTTCAAAATAATTTTAATTTTTTTAATTTTTTATCTAAACTTAAAATCGCTCTAGCGGCTAAACGGTTCGTCCTTGAGCAAAAAGGACCTTATTCTGTGATCGCTCAAATCATCGACTCTTTTTTTCGTTCTAGCGCATAAACGGTGGGTCGTAGAGCAATACTGACTTGATTTTCGTGATCAGCGCATCGAGTTCTATAAGAATACAAGTAAAAAAAATTTAATTTTTATCTAAAACTTAAAATCGCTCTAGCGGCTAAACGGTTCGTCCTAGAGCAAAAAGGACCTTATTCTGTGATCACTCAAATCATCGACTCTTTTCTTCGTTCTAGCGCCTAAACGGTGGGTCGTAGAGCAATACTGACTTGATTTTCGTGATCAGCGCATCGAGTTCTATAAGAATACAAGTTCAAAATAATTTTAATTTTTTTAAATTTTTATCTAAAACTTAAAATCGCTCTAGCGGCTAAACGGTTCGTCCTAGAGCAAAAAGGACCTTATTCTGTGATCACTCAAATCATCGACTCTTTTTTTCGTTCTAGCGCCTAAACGGTGGGTCGTAGAGCAATACTGACTTGATTTTCGTGATCAGCGCATCGAGTTCTATAAGAATACAAGTAAAAAAAATTTTAATTTTTATCTAAAACTTAAAATCGCTCTAGCGGCTAAACGGTTCGTCCTAGAGCAAAAAGGACCTTATTCTGTGATCACTCAAATCATCGACTCTTTTTTCCGTTCTAGCGCCTAAACGGTGGGTCGTAGAGCAATACTGACTTGATTTTCGTGATCAGCGCATCGAGTTCTATAAGAATACAAGTAAAAAAATTTTTAATTTTTATCTAAAACTTAAAATCGCTCTAGCGGCTAAACAGTTCGTCCTAGAGCAAAAAAGACCTTATTCTGTGATCACTCAAGTCATCGACTCTTTTTTTCGTTCTAGCGCCTAAACGGTGGGTCGAAGAGCAATACTGACTTGATTTTCGTGATCAGCGCATCGAGTTCTATAAGAATACAAGTTCAAAATAATTTTAATTTGTTTAATTTTTTATCTAAAACTTAAAATCGCTCTAGCGGCTAAACGGTTCGTCCTTGAGCAAAAAGGACCTTATTCTGTGATCACTCAAATCATCGACTCTTTTTTTCGTTCTAGCGCCTAAACGGTGGGTCGTAGAGCAATACTGACTTGATTTTCGTGATCAGCGCATCGAGTTCTATAAGAATACAAGTTCAAAATAATTTTAATTTTTTTAAATTTTTATCTAAAACTTAAAATCGCTCTAGCGGCTAAACGGTTCGTCCTAGAGCAAAAAGGACCTTATTCTGTGATCACTCAAATCATCGACTCTTTTCTTCGTTCTAGCGCCTAAACGGTGGGTCGTAGAGCAATACTGACTTGATTTTCGTGATCAGCGCATCGAGTTCTATAAGAATACAAGTTCAAAATAATTTTAATTTTTTAAAATTTTTATCTAAAACTTAAAATCGCTCTAGCGGCTAAACGGTTCGTCCTAGAGCAAAAAGGACCTTATTCTGTGATCAATCAAATCATCGACTCTTTTTTTCGTTCTAGCGCCTAAACGGTGGGTCGTAGAGCAATACTGACTTGATTTTCGTGATCAGCGCATCGAGTTCTATAAGAATACAAGTAAAAAATTTTTTAATTTTTATCTAAAACTTAAAATCGCTCTAGCGGCTAAACGGTTCGTCCTAGAGCAAAAAAGACCTTATTCTGTGATCACTCAAGTCATCGACTCTTTTTTTCGTTCTAGCGCCTAAACGGTGGGTCGTAGAGCAATACTGACTTGATTTTCGTGATCAGCGCATCGAGTTCTATAAGAATACAAGTAAAAAAATTTAATTTTTATCTAAAACTTAAAATCGCTCTAGCGGCTAAACGGTTTGTCCTAGAGCAAAAAGGACCTTATTATGTGATCACTCAAATCATCGACTCTTTTTTCCGTTCTAGCGCCTAAACGGTGGGTCGTAGAGCAATACTGACTTGATTTTCGTGATCAGCGCATCGAGTTCTATAAGAATACAAGTAAAAAAAAATTTAATTTTTATCTAAAACTTAAAATCGCTCTAGCGGCTAAACGGTTCGTCCTAGAGCAAAAAGGACCTTATTCTGTGATCACTCAAATCATCGACTCTTTTTTTCGTTCTAGCGCCTAAACGGTGGGTCGTAGAGCAATACTGACTTGATTTTCGTGATCAGGACATCGAGTTCTATAAGAATACAAGTTCAAAATAATTTTAATTTTTTTAAATTTTTATCTAAAACTTAAAATCGCTCTAGCGGCTAAACGGTTCGTCCTAGAGCAAAAAGGACCTTATTCTGTGATCACTCAAATCATCGACTCTTTTTTTCGTTCTAGCGCCTAAACGGTGGGTCGTAGAGCAATACTGACTTGATTTTCGTGATCAGCGCATCGAGTTCTATAAGAATACAAGTAAAAAAAATTTAATTTTTATCTAAAACTTAAAATCGCTCTAGCGGCTAAACGGTTCGTCCTAGAGCAAAAAGGACCTTATTCTGTGATCACTCAAATCATCGACTCTTTTTTTCGTTCTAGCGCCTAAACGGTGGGTCGTAGAGCAATACTGACTTGATTTTCGTGATCAGCGCATCGAGTTCTATAAGAATACAAGTAAAAAAAAATTTAATTTTTATCTAAAACTCAAAATCGCTCTAGCGGCTAAACGGTTCGTCCTAGAGCAAAAAGGACCTTATTCTGTGATCACTCAAATCATCGACTCTTTTTTTCGTTCTAGCGCCTAAACGGTGGGTCGTAGAGCAATACTGACTTGATTTTCGTGATCAGCGCATCGAGTTCTATAAGAATACAAGTAAAAAAAATTTAATTTTTATCTAAAACTTAAAATCGCTCTAGCGGCTAAACGGTTCGTCCTAGAGCAAAAAGGACCTTATTCTGTGATCACTCAAATCATCGACTCTTTTTTCCGTTCTAGCGCCTAAACGGTGGGTCGTAGAGCAATACTGACTTGATTTTCGTGATCAGCGCATCGAGTTCTATAAGAATACAAGTAAAAAAAATTTTAATTTTTATCTAAAACTTAAAATCGCTCTAGCGGCTAAACGGTTCGTCCTAGAGCAAAAAGGACCTTATTCTGTGATCACTCAAACCATCGACTCTTTTTTCCGTTCTAGCGCCTAAACGGTGGGTCGTAGAGCAATACTGACTTGATTTTCGTGATCAGCGCATCGAGTTCTATAAGAATACAAGTAAAAAAAAATTTAATTTTTATCTAAAACTTAAAATCGCTCTAGCGGCTAAACGGTTCGTCCTAGAGCAAAAAGGACCTTATTCTCTGATCACTCAAATCATCGACTCTTTTTTTCGTTCTAGCGCCTAAACGGTGGGTCGTAGAACAATACTGACTTGATTTTCGTGATCAGCGCATCGAGTTCTATAAGAATACAAGTAAAAAAAATTTAATTTTTATCTAAAACTTAAAATCGCTCTAGCGGCTAAACGGTTCGTCCTAGAGCAAAAAGGACCTTATTCTGTGATCACTCAAATCATCGACTCTTTTTTTCGTTCTAGCGCCTAAACGGTGAGTCGTAGAGCAAACCTGACTTGATTTTCGTGATCAGCGCATTGAGTTCTATAAGAATACAAGTTCAAAATAATTTTAATTTTTTTAAATTTTTATCTAAAACTTAAAATCGCTCTAGCGGCTAAACGGTTCGTCCTAGAGCAAAAAGGACCTTATTCTGTGATCACTCAAATCATCGACTCTTTTTTTCGTTCTAGCGCCTAAACGGTGGGTCGTAGAGCAATACTGACTTGATTTTCGTGATCAGCGCATCGAGTTCTATAAGAATACAAGTAAAAAAAAAATTAATTTTTATCTAAAACTTAAAATCGCTCTAGCGGCTAAACGGTTCGTCCTAGAGCAAAAAGGACCTTATTCTGTGATCACTCAAATCATCGACTGTTTTTCTCGTTCTAGCGCCTAAACGGTGGGTCGTAAAGCAATACTGACTTGATTTTCGTGATCAGCGCATCGAGTTCTATAAGAATACAAGTTCAAAATAATTTTAATTTTTTTAAATTTTTATCTAAAACTTAAAATCGCTCTAGCGGCTAAACGGTTCGTCCTAGAGCAAAAAGGACCTTATTCTGTGATCACTCAAATCATCGACTCTTTTTTTCGTTCTAGCGCCTAAACGGTGGGTCGTAGAGCAATACTGACTTGATTTTCGTGATCAGGGCATCGAGTTCTATAAGAATACAAGTTCAAAATAATTTTAATTTTTTTAAATTTTTATCTAAAACTTAAAATCGCTCTAGCGGCTAAACGGTTCGTCCTAGAGCAAAAAGGACCTTATTTTGTGATCACTCAAATCATCGACTCTTTTTTCCGTTCTAGCGCCTAAACGGTGGGTCGTAGAGCAATACTGACTTGATTTTCGTGATCAGCGCATCGAGTTCTATAAGAATACAAGTAAAAAAAAATTAATTTTTATCTAAAACTTAAAATCGCTCTAGCGGCTAAACGGTTCGTCCTAGAGCAAAATAGACCTTATTCTGTGATCACTCAAATCATCGACTCTTTTTTTCGTTCTAGCGCCTAAACGGTGGGTCGTAGAGCAATACTGACTTGATTTTCGTGATCAGCGCATCGAGTTTTATAAGAATACAAGTAAAAAAAAATTTAATTTTTATCTAAAACTTAAAATCGCTCTAGCGGCTAAACGGTTCGTCCTAGAGCAAAAAGGACCTTATTCTGTGATCACTCAAATCATCGACTCTTTTTTTCGTTCTAGCGCCTAAACGGTGGGTCGTAGAGCAATACTGACTTGATTTTCGTGATCAGCGCATCGAGTTCTATAAGAATACAAGTTCAAAATAATTTTAATTTTTTTAAATTTTTATCTAAAACTTAAAATCGCTCTAGCGGCTAAACGGTTCGTCCTAGAGCAAAAAGGACCTTATTCTGTGATCACTCAAATCATCGACTCTTTTTTTGGTTCTAGCGCCTAAACGGTGGGTCGTAGAGCAATACTGACTTGATTTTCGTGATCAGCGCATCGAGTTCTATAAGAATACAAGTAAAAAAAATTTAATTTTTATCTAAAACTTAAAATCGCCCTAGCGGCTAAACGGTTCGTCCTAGAGCAAAAAGGACCTTATTCTGTGATCACTCAAATCATCGACTCTTTTTTTCGTTCTAGCGCCTAAACGGTGGGTCGTAGAGCAATACTGACTTGATTTTCGTGATCAGCGCATCGAGTTCTATAAGAATACAAGTAAAAAAAAATTTAATTTTTATCTAAAACTTAAAATCGCTCTAGCGGCTAAACGGTTCGTCCTAGAGCAAAAAGGACCTTATTCTGTGATCACTCAAATCATCGACTCTTTTTTCCGTTCTAGCGCCTAAACGGTGGGTCGTAGAGCAATACTGACTTGATTTTCGTGATCAGCGCATCGAGTTCTATAAGAATACAAGTAAAAAAAATTTAATTTTTATCTAAAACTTAAAATCGCTCTAGCGGCTAAACGGTTCGTCCTAGAGCAAAAAGGACCTTATTCTGTGATCACTCAAATCATCGACTCTTTTTTTCGTTCTAGCGCCTAAACGGTGAGTCGTAGAGCAAACCTGACTTGATTTTCGTGATCAGCGCATTGAGTTCTATAAGAATACAAGTTCAAAATAATTTTAATTTTTTTAAATTTTTATCTAAAACTTAAAATCGCTCTAGCGGCTAAACGGTTCGTCCTAGAGCAAAAAGGACCTTATTCTGTGATCACTCAAATCATCGACTCTTTTTTTCGTTCTAGCGCCTAAACGGTGGGTCGTAGAGCAATACTGACTTGATTTTCGTGATCAGCGCATCGAGTTCTATAAGAATACAAGTAAAAAAAAAAATAATTTTTATCTAAAACTTAAAATCGCTCTAGCGGCTAAACGGTTCGTCCTAGAGCAAAAAGGACCTTA
The DNA here is from genome assembly GCA_963978895.1 of Erpobdella octoculata. Classification (NCBI taxonomy): domain Eukaryota; kingdom Metazoa; phylum Annelida; class Clitellata; order Hirudinida; family Erpobdellidae; genus Erpobdella; species Erpobdella octoculata. Next base: position 51,180,230 of record OZ022239.1, on the reverse strand, counting down.
TTCTGTGATCACTCAAATCATCGACTCTTTTTCTCGTTCTAGCGCCTAAACGGTGGGTCGTAAAGCAATACTGACTTGATTTTCGTGATCAGCGCATCGAGTTCTATAAGAATACAAGTTCAAAATAATTTTAATTTTTTTAAATTTTTATCTAAAACTTAAAATCGCTCTAGCGGCTAAACGGTTCGTCCTAGAGCAAAAAGGACCTTATTCTGTGATCACTCAAATCATCGACTCTTTTTTTCGTTCTAGCGCCTAAACGGTGGGTCGTAGAGCAATACTGACTTGATTTTCGTGATCAGGGCATCGAGTTCTATAAGAATACAAGTTCAAAATAATTTTAATTTTTTTAAATTTTTATCTAAAACTTAAAATCGCTCTAGCGGCTAAACGGTTCGTCCTAGAGCAAAAAGGACCTTATTTTGTGATCACTCAAATCATCGACTCTTTTTTCCGTTCTAGCGCCTAAACGGTGGGTCGTAGAGCAATACTGACTTGATTTTCGTGATCAGCGCATCGAGTTCTATAAGAATACAAGTAAAAAAAAATTAATTTTTATCTAAAACTTAAAATCGCTCTAGCGGCTAAACGGTTCGTCCTAGAGCAAAATAGACCTTATTCTGTGATCACTCAAATCATCGACTCTTTTTTTCGTTCTAGCGCCTAAACGGTGGGTCGTAGAGCAATACTGACTTGATTTTCGTGATCAGCGCATCGAGTTTTATAAGAATACAAGTAAAAAAAAATTTAATTTTTATCTAAAACTTAAAATCGCTCTAGCGGCTAAACGGTTCGTCCTAGAGCAAAAAGGACCTTATTCTGTGATCACTCAAATCATCGACTCTTTTTTTCGTTCTAGCGCCTAAACGGTGGGTCGTAGAGCAATACTGACTTGATTTTCGTGATCAGCGCATCGAGTTCTATAAGAATACAAGTTCAAAATAATTTTAATTTTTTTAAATTTTTATCTAAAACTTAAAATCGCTCTAGCGGCTAAACGGTTCGTCCTAGAGCAAAAAGGACCTTATTCTGTGATCACTCAAATCATCGACTCTTTTTTTCGTTCTAGCGCCTAAACGGTGGGTCGTAGAGCAATACTGACTTGATTTTCGTGATCAGCGCATCGAGTTCTATAAGAATACAAGTAAAAAAAATTTAATTTTTATCTAAAACTTAAAATCGCCCTAGCGGCTAAACGGTTCGTCCTAGAGCAAAAAGGACCTTATTCTGTGATCACTCAAATCATCGACTCTTTTTTCCGTTCTAGCGCCTAAACGGTGGGTCGTAGAGCAATACTGACTTGATTTTCGTGATCAGCGCATCGAGTTCTATAAGAATACAAGTAAAAAAAAATTTAATTTTTATCTAAAACTTAAAATCGCTCTAGCGGCTAAACGGTTCGTCCTAGAGCAAAAAGGACCTTATTCTGTGATCACTCAAATCATCGACTCTTTTTTTCGTTCTAGCGCCTAAACGGTGGGTCGTAGAGCAATACTGACTTGATTTTCGTGATCAGCGCATCGAGTTCTATAAGAATACAAGTAAAAAAAATTTAATTTTTATCTAAAACTTAAAATCGCTCTAGCGGCTAAACGGTTCGTCCTAGAGCAAAAAGGACCTTATTCTGTGATCACTCAAATCATCGACTCTTTTTTTCGTTTTTGCGCCTAAACGGTGAGTCGTAGAGCAAACCTGACTTGATTTTCGTGATCAGCGCATTGAGTTCTATAAGAATACAAGTTCAAAATAATTTTAATTTTTTTAAATTTTTATCTAAAACTTAAAATCGCTCTAGCGGCTAAACGGTTCGTCCTAGAGCAAAAAGGACCTTATTCTGTGATCACTCAAATCATCGACTCTTTTTTTCGTTCTAGCGCCTAAACGGTGGGTCGTAGAGCAATACTGACTTGATTTTCGTGATCAGGACATCGAGTTCTATAAGAATACAAGTTCAAAATAATTTTAATTTTTTTAAATTTTTATCTAAAACTTAAAATCGCTCTAGCGGCTAAACGGTTCGTCCTAGAGCAAAAAGGACCTTATTCTGTGATCACTCAAATCATCGACTCTTTTTTTCGTTCTAGCGCCTAAACGGTGGGTCGTAGAGCAATACTGACTTGATTTTCGTGATCAGCGCATCGAGTTCTATAAGAATACAAGTAAAAAAAATTTAATTTTTATCTAAAACTTAAAATCGCTCTAGCGGCTAAACGGTTCGTCCTAGAGCAAAAAGGACCTTATTCTGTGATCACTCAAATCATCGACTCTTTTTTTCGTTCTAGCGCCTAAACGGTGGGTCGTAGAGCAATACTGACTTGATTTTCGTGATCAGCGCATCGAGTTCTATAAGAATACAAGTAAAAAAAAATTTAATTTTTATCTAAAACTCAAAATCGCTCTAGCGGCTAAACGGTTCGTCCTAGAGCAAAAAGGACCTTATTCTGTGATCACTCAAATCATCGACTCTTTTTTTCGTTCTAGCGCCTAAACGGTGGGTCGTAGAGCAATACTGACTTGATTTTCGTGATCAGCGCATCGAGTTCTATAAGAATACAAGTAAAAAAAATTTAATTTTTATCTAAAACTTAAAATCGCTCTAGCGGCTAAACGGTTCGTCCTAGAGCAAAAAGGACCTTATTCTGTGATCACTCAAATCATCGACTCTTTTTTCCGTTCTAGCGCCTAAACGGTGGGTCGTAGAGCAATACTGACTTGATTTTCGTGATCAGCGCATCGAGTTCTATAAGAATACAAGTAAAAAAAATTTTAATTTTTATCTAAAACTTAAAATCGCTCTAGCGGCTAAACGGTTCGTCCTAGAGCAAAAAGGACCTTATTCTGTGATCACTCAAATCATCGACTCTTTTTTTCGTTCTAGCGCCTAAACGGTGGGTCGTAGAGCAATACTGACTTGATTTTCGTGATCAGCGCATCGAGTTCTATAAGAATACAAGTAAAAAAAAATTTAATTTTTATCTAAAACTTAAAATCGCTCTAGCGGCTAAACGGTTCGTCCTAGAGCAAAAAGGACCTTATTCTCTGATCACTCAAATCATCGACTCTTTTTTTCGTTCTAGCGCCTAAACGGTGGGTCGTAGAACAATACTGACTTGATTTTCGTGATCAGCGCATCGAGTTCTATAAGAATACAAGTAAAAAAAATTTAATTTTTATCTAAAACTTAAAATCGCTCTAGCGGCTAAACGGTTCGTCCTAGAGCAAAAAGGACCTTATTCTGTGATCACTCAAATCATCGACTCTTTTTCTCGTTCTAGCGCCTAAACGGTGAGTCGTAGAGCAAACCTGACTTGATTTTCGTGATCAGCGCATTGAGTTCTATAAGAATACAAGTTCAAAATAATTTTAATTTTTTTAAATTTTTATCTAAAACTTAAAATCGCTCTAGCGGCTAAACGGTTCGTCCTAGAGCAAAAAGGACCTTATTCTGTGATCACTCAAATCATCGACTCTTTTTTTCGTTCTAGCGCCTAAACGGTGGGTCGTAGAGCAATACTGACTTGATTTTCGTGATCAGCGCATCGAGTTCTATAAGAATACAAGTAAAAAAAAAATTAATTTTTATCTAAAACTTAAAATCGCTCTAGCGGCTAAACGGTTCGTCCTAGAGCAAAAAGGACCTTATTCTGTGATCACTCAAATCATCGACTGTTTTTCTCGTTCTAGCGCCTAAACGGTGGGTCGTAAAGCAATACTGACTTGATTTTCGTGATCAGCGCATCGAGTTCTATAAGAATACAAGTTCAAAATAATTTTAATTTTTTTAAATTTTTATCTAAAACTTAAAATCGCTCTAGCGGCTAAACGGTTCGTCCTAGAGCAAAAAGGACCTTATTCTGTGATCACTCAAATCATCGACTCTTTTTTTCGTTCTAGCGCCTAAACGGTGGGTCGTAGAGCAATACTGACTTGATTTTCGTGATCAGGGCATCGAGTTCTATAAGAATACAAGTTCAAAATAATTTTAATTTTTTTAAATTTTTATCTAAAACTTAAAATCGCTCTAGCGGCTAAACGGTTCGTCCTAGAGCAAAAAGGACCTTATTTTGTGATCACTCAAATCATCGACTCTTTTTTCCGTTCTAGCGCCTAAACGGTGGGTCGTAGAGCAATACTGACTTGATTTTCGTGATCAGCGCATCGAGTTCTATAAGAATACAAGTAAAAAAAAATTAATTTTTATCTAAAACTTAAAATCGCTCTAGCGGCTAAACGGTTCGTCCTAGAGCAAAATAGACCTTATTCTGTGATCACTCAAATCATCGACTCTTTTTTTCGTTCTAGCGCCTAAACGGTGGGTCGTAGAGCAATACTGACTTGATTTTCGTGATCAGCGCATCGAGTTTTATAAGAATACAAGTAAAAAAAAATTTAATTTTTATCTAAAACTTAAAATCGCTCTAGCGGCTAAACGGTTCGTCCTAGAGCAAAAAGGACCTTATTCTGTGATCACTCAAATCATCGACTCTTTTTTTCGTTCTAGCGCCTAAACGGTGGGTCGTAGAGCAATACTGACTTGATTTTCGTGATCAGCGCATCGAGTTCTATAAGAATACAAGTTCAAAATAATTTTAATTTTTTTAAATTTTTATCTAAAACTTAAAATCGCTCTAGCGGCTAAACGGTTCGTCCTAGAGCAAAAAGGACCTTATTCTGTGATCACTCAAATCATCGACTCTTTTTTGGGTTCTAGCGCCTAAACGGTGGGTCGTAGAGCAATACTGACTTGATTTTCGTGATCAGCGCATCGAGTTCTATAAGAATACAAGTAAAAAAAATTTAATTTTTATCTAAAACTTAAAATCGCCCTAGCGGCTAAACGGTTCGTCCTAGAGCAAAAAGGACCTTATTCTGTGATCACTCAAATCATCGACTCTTTTTTTCGTTCTAGCGCCTAAACGGTGGGTCGTAGAGCAATACTGACTTGATTTTCGTGATCAGCGCATCGAGTTCTATAAGAATACAAGTAAAAAAAAATTTAATTTTTATCTAAAACTTAAAATCGCTCTAGCGGCTAAACGGTTCGTCCTAGAGCAAAAAGGACCTTATTCTGTGATCACTCAAATCATCGACTCTTTTTTCCGTTCTAGCGCCTAAACGGTGGGTCGTAGAGCAATACTGACTTGATTTTCGTGATCAGCGCATCGAGTTCTATAAGAATACAAGTAAAAAAAATTTAATTTTTATCTAAAACTTAAAATCGCTCTAGCGGCTAAACGGTTCGTCCTAGAGCAAAAAGGACCTTATTCTGTGATCACTCAAATCATCGACTCTTTTTTTCGTTCTAGCGCCTAAACGGTGGGTCGTAGAGCAATACTGACTTGATTTTCGTGATCAGCGCATCGAGTTCTATAAGAATACAAGTAAAAAAAAAATTAATTTTTATCTAAAACTTAAAATCGCTCTAGCGGCTAAACGGTTCGTCCTAGAGCAAAAAGGACCTTATTCTGTGATCACTCAAATCATCGACTCTTTTTCTCGTTCTAGCGCCTAAACGGTGGGTCGTAAAGCAATACTGACTTGATTTTCGTGATCAGCGCATCGAGTTCTATAAGAATACAAGTTCAAAATAATTTTAATTTTTTTAAATTTTTATCTAAAACTTAAAATCGCTCTAGCGGCTAAACGGTTCGTCCTAGAGCAAAAAGGACCTTATTCTGTGATCACTCAAATCATCGACTCTTTTTTTCGTTCTAGCGCCTAAACGGTGGGTCGTAGAGCAATACTGACTTGATTTTCGTGATCAGGGCATCGAGTTCTATAAGAATACAAGTTCAAAATAATTTTAATTTTTTTAAATTTTTATCTAAAACTTAAAATCGCTCTAGCGGCTAAACGGTTCGTCCTAGAGCAAAAAGGACCTTATTTTGTGATCACTCAAATCATCGACTCTTTTTTCCGTTCTAGCGCCTAAACGGTGGGTCGTAGAGCAATACTGACTTGATTTTCGTGATCAGCGCATCGAGTTCTATAAGAATACAAGTAAAAAAAAATTAATTTTTATCTAAAACTTAAAATCGCTCTAGCGGCTAAACGGTTCGTCCTAGAGCAAAAAGGACCTTATTTTGTGATCACTCAAATCATCGACTCTTTTTTCCGTTCTAGCGCCTAAACGGTGGGTCGTAGAGCAATACTGACTTGATTTTCGTGATCAGCGCATCGAGTTCTATAAGAATACAAGTAAAAAAAAATTAATTTTTATCTAAAACTTAAAATCGCTCTAGCGGCTAAACGGTTCGTCCTAGAGCAAAATAGACCTTATTCTGTGATCACTCAAATCATCGACTCTTTTTTTCGTTCTAGCGCCTAAACGGTGGGTCGTAGAGCAATACTGACTTGATTTTCGTGATCAGCGCATCGAGTTTTATAAGAATACAAGTAAAAAAAAATTTAATTTTTATCTAAAACTTAAAATCGCTCTAGCGGCTAAACGGTTCGTCCTAGAGCAAAAAGGACCTTATTCTGTGATCACTCAAATCATCGACTCTTTTTTTCGTTCTAGCGCCTAAACGGTGGGTCGTAGAGCAATACTGACTTGATTTTCGTGATCAGCGCATCGAGTTCTATAAGAATACAAGTTCAAAATAATTTTAATTTTTTTAAATTTTTATCTAAAACTTAAAATCGCTCTAGCGGCTAAACGGTTCGTCCTAGAGCAAAAAGGACCTTATTCTGTGATCACTCAAATCATCGACTCTTTTTTGGGTTCTAGCGCCTAAACGGTGGGTCGTAGAGCAATACTGACTTGATTTTCGTGATCAGCGCATCGAGTTCTATAAGAATACAAGTAAAAAAAATTTAATTTTTATCTAAAACTTAAAATCGCCCTAGCGGCTAAACGGTTCGTCCTAGAGCAAAAAGGACCTTATTCTGTGATCACTCAAATCATCGACTCTTTTTTTCGTTCTAGCGCCTAAACGGTGGGTCGTAGAGCAATACTGACTTGATTTTCGTGATCAGCGCATCGAGTTCTATAAGAATACAAGTAAAAAAAAATTTAATTTTTATCTAAAACTTAAAATCGCTCTAGCGGCTAAACGGTTCGTCCTAGAGCAAAAAGGACCTTATTCTGTGATCACTCAAATCATCGACTCTTTTTTCCGTTCTAGCGCCTAAACGGTGGGTCGTAGAGCAATACTGACTTGATTTTCGTGATCAGCGCATCGAGTTCTATAAGAATACAAGTAAAAAAAATTTAATTTTTATCTAAAACTTAAAATCGCTCTAGCGGCTAAACGGTTCGTCCTAGAGCAAAAAGGACCTTATTCTGTGATCACTCAAATCATCGACTCTTTTTTTCGTTCTAGCGCCTAAACGGTGAGTCGTAGAGCAAACCTGACTTGATTTTCGTGATCAGCGCATTGAGTTCTATAAGAATACAAGTTCAAAATAATTTTAATTTTTTTAAATTTTTATCTAAAACTTAAAATCGCTCTAGCGGCTAAACGGTTCGTCCTAGAGCAAAAAGGACCTTATTCTGTGATCACTCAAATCATCGACTCTTTTTTTCGTTCTAGCGCCTAAACGGTGGGTCGTAGAGCAATACTGACTTGATTTTCGTGATCAGCGCATCGAGTTCTATAAGAATACAAGTAAAAAAAAAATTAATTTTTATCTAAAACTTAAAATCGCTCTAGCGGCTAAACGGTTCGTCCTAGAGCAAAAAGGACCTTATTCTGTGATCACTCAAATCATCGACTCTTTTTCTCGTTCTAGCGCCTAAACGGTGGGTCGTAAAGCAATACTGACTTGATTTTCGTGATCAGCGCATCGAGTTCTATAAGAATACAAGTTCAAAATAATTTTAATTTTTTTAAATTTTTATCTAAAACTTAAAATCGCTCTAGCGGCTAAACGGTTCGTCCTAGAGCAAAAAGGACCTTATTCTGTGATCACTCAAATCATCGACTCTTTTTTTCGTTCTAGCGCCTAAACGGTGGGTCGTAGAGCAATACTGACTTGATTTTCGTGATCAGGGCATCGAGTTCTATAAGAATACAAGTTCAAAATAATTTTAATTTTTTTAAATTTTTATCTAAAACTTAAAATCGCTCTAGCGGCTAAACGGTTCGTCCTAGAGCAAAAAGGACCTTATTTTGTGATCACTCAAATCATCGACTCTTTTTTCCGTTCTAGCGCCTAAACGGTGGGTCGTAGAGCAATACTGACTTGATTTTCGTGATCAGCGCATCGAGTTCTATAAGAATACAAGTAAAAAAAAATTAATTTTTATCTAAAACTTAAAATCGCTCTAGCGGCTAAACGGTTCGTCCTAGAGCAAAATAGACCTTATTCTGTGATCACTCAAATCATCGACTCTTTTTTTCGTTCTAGCGCCTAAACGGTGGGTCGTAGAGCAATACTGACATGATTTTCGTGATCAGCGCATCGAGTTTTATAAGAATACAAGTAAAAAAAAATTTAATTTTTATCTAAAACTTAAAATCGCTCTAGCGGCTAAACGGTTCGTCCTAGAGCAAAAAGGACCTTATTCTGTGATCACTCAAATCATCGACTCTTTTTTTCGTTCTAGCGCCTAAACGGTGGGTCGTAGAGCAATACTGACTTGATTTTCGTGAACAGCGCATCGAGTTCTATAAGAATACAAGTTCAAAATAATTTTAATTTTTTTAAATTTTTATCTAAAACTTAAAATCGCTCTAGCGGCTAAACGGTTCGTCCTAGAGCAAAAAGGACCTTATTCTCTGATCACTCAAATCATCGACTCTTTTTTCCGTTCTAGCGCCTAAACGGTGGGTCGTAGAACAATACTGACTTGATTTTCGTGATCAGCGCATCGAGTTCTATAAGAATACAAGTAAAAAAAATTTAATTTTTATCTAAAACTTAAAATCGCTCTAGCGGCTAAACGGTTCGTCCTAGAGCAAAAAGGACCTTATTCTGTGATCACTCAAATCATCGACTCTTTTCTTCGTTCTAGCGCCTAAACGGTGGGTCGTAGAGCAATACTGACTTGATTTTCGTGATCAGCGCATCGAGTTCTATAAGAATACAAGTTCAAAATAATTTTAATTTTTTTAAATTTTTATCTAAAACTTAAAATCGCTCTAGCGGCTAAACGGTTCGTCCTAGAGCAAAAAGGACCTTATTCTGTGATCACTCAAATCATCGACTCTTTTTTTCGTTCTAGCGCCTAAACGGTGAGTCGTAGAGCAAACCTGACTTGATTTTCGTGATCAGCGCATTGAGTTCTATAAGAATACAAGTTCAAAATAATTTTAATTTTTTTAAATTTTTATCTAAAACTTAAAATCGCTCTAGCGGCTAAACGGTTCGTCCTAGAGCAAAAAGGACCTTATTCTGTGATCACTCAAATCATCGACTCTTTTTTTCGTTCTAGCGCCTAAACGGTGGGTCGTAGAGCAATACTGACTTGATTTTCGTGATCAGCGCATCGAGTTCTATAAGAATACAAGTAAAAAAAAAATTAATTTTTATCTAAAACTTAAAATCGCTCTAGCGGCTAAACGGTTCGTCCTAGAGCAAAAAGGACCTTATTCTGTGATCACTCAAATCATCGACTCTTTTTCTCGTTCTAGCGCCTAAACGGTGGGTCGTAAAGCAATACTGACTTGATTTTCGTGATCAGCGCATCGAGTTCTATAAGAATACAAGTTCAAAATAATTTTAATTTTTTTAAATTTTTATCTAAAACTTAAAATCGCTCTAGCGGCTAAACGGTTCGTCCTAGAGCAAAAAGGACCTTATTCTGTGATCACTCAAATCATCGACTCTTTTTTCCGTTCTAGCGCCTAAACGGTGGGTCGTAGAGCAATACTGACTTGATTTTCGTGATCAGGGCATCGAGTTCTATAAGAATACAAGTTCAAAATAATTTTAATTTTTTTAAATTTTTATCTAAAACTTAAAATCGCTCTAGCGGCTAAACGGTTCGTCCTAGAGCAAAAAGGACCTTATTTTGTGATCACTCAAATCATCGACTCTTTTTTCCGTTCTAGCGCCTAAACGGTGGGTCGTAGAGCAATACTGACTTGATTTTCGTGATCAGCGCATCGAGTTCTATAAGAATACAAGTAAAAAAAAATTAATTTTTATCTAAAACTTAAAATCGCTCTAGCGGCTAAACGGTTCGTCCTAGAGCAAAATAGACCTTATTCTGTGATCACTCAAATCATCGACTCTTTTTTTCGTTCTAGCGCCTAAACGGTGGGTCGTAGAGCAATACTGACTTGATTTTCGTGATCAGCGCATCGAGTTTTATAAGAATACAAGTAAAAAAAAATTTAATTTTTATCTAAAACTTAAAATCGCTCTAGCGGCTAAACGGTTCGTCCTAGAGCAAAAAGGACCTTATTCTGTGATCACTCAAATCATCGACTCTTTTTTTCGTTCTAGCGCCTAAACGGTGGGTCGTAGAGCAATACTGACTTGATTTTCGTGATCAGCGCATCGAGTTCTATAAGAATACAAGTTCAAAATAATTTTAATTTTTTTAAATTTTTATCTAAAACTTAAAATCGCTCTAGCGGCTAAACGGTTCGTCCTAGAGCAAAAAGGACCTTATTCTGTGATCACTCAAATCATCGACTCTTTTTTTCGTTCTAGCGCCTAAACGGTGGGTCGTAGAGCAATACTGACTTGATTTTCGTGATCAGCGCATCGAGTTCTATAAGAATACAAGTAAAAAAAATTTAATTTTTATCTAAAACTTAAAATCGCCCTAGCGGCTAAACGGTTCGTCCTAGAGCAAAAAGGACCTTATTCTGTGATCACTCAAATCATCGACTCTTTTTTCCGTTCTAGCGCCTAAACGGTGGGTCGTAGAGCAATACTGACTTGATTTTCGTGATCAGCGCATCGAGTTCTATAAGAATACAAGTAAAAAAAAATTTAATTTTTATCTAAAACTTAAAATCGCTCTAGCGGCTAAACGGTTCGTCCTAGAGCAAAAAGGACCTTATTCTGTGATCACTCAAATCATCGACTCTTTTTTTCGTTCTAGCGCCTAAACGGTGGGTCGTAGAGCAATACTGACTTGATTTTCGTGATCAGCGCATCGAGTTCTATAAGAATACAAGTAAAAAAAATTTAATTTTTATCTAAAACTTAAAATCGCTCTAGCGGCTAAACGGTTCGTCCTAGAGCAAAAAGGACCTTATTCTGTGATCACTCAAATCATCGACTCTTTTTTTCGTTTTTGCGCCTAAACGGTGAGTCGTAGAGCAAACCTGACTTGATTTTCGTGATCAGCGCATTGAGTTCTATAAGAATACAAGTTCAAAATAATTTTAATTTTTTTAAATTTTTATCTAAAACTTAAAATCGCTCTAGCGGCTAAACGGTTCGTCCTAGAGCAAAAAGGACCTTATTCTGTGATCACTCAAATCATCGACTCTTTTTTTCGTTCTAGCGCCTAAACGGTGGGTCGTAGAGCAATACTGACTTGATTTTCGTGATCAGCGCATCGAGTTCTATAAGAATACAAGTAAAAAAAAAATTAATTTTTATCTAAAACTTAAAATCGCTCTAGCGGCTAAACGGTTCGTCCTAGAGCAAAAAGGACCTTATTCTGTGATCACTCAAATCATCGACTCTTTTTTTCGTTTTTGCGCCTAAACGGTGAGTCGTAGAGCAAACCTGACTTGATTTTCGTGATCAGCGCATTGAGTTCTATAAGAATACAAGTTCAAAATAATTTTAATTTTTTTAAATTTTTATCTAAAACTTAAAATCGCTCTAGCGGCTAAACGGTTCGTCCTAGAGCAAAAAGGACCTTATTCTGTGATCACTCAAATCATCGACTCTTTTTTTCGTTCTAGCGCCTAAACGGTGGGTCGTAGAGCAATACTGACTTGATTTTCGTGATCAGCGCATCGAGTTCTATAAGAATACAAGTAAAAAAAAAATTAATTTTTATCTAAAACTTAAAATCGCTCTAGCGGCTAAACGGTTCGTCCTAGAGCAAAAAGGACCTTATTCTGTGATCACTCAAATCATCGACTCTTTTTCTCGTTCTAGCGCCTAAACGGTGGGTCGTAAAGCAATACTGACTTGATTTTCGTGATCAGCGCATCGAGTTCTATAAGAATACAAGTTCAAAATAATTTTAATTTTTTTAAATTTTTATCTAAAACTTAAAATCGCTCTAGCGGCTAAACGGTTCGTCCTAGAGCAAAAAGGACCTTATTCTGTGATCACTCAAATCATCGACTCTTTTTTTCGTTCTAGCGCCTAAACGGTGGGTCGTAGAGCAATACTGACTTGATTTTCGTGATCAGCGCATCGAGTTCTATAAGAATACAAGTAAAAAAAAAATTAATTTTTATCTAAAACTTAAAATCGCTCTAGCGGCTAAACGGTTCGTCCTAGAGCAAAAAGGACCTTATTCTGTGATCACTCAAATCATCGACTCTTTTTCTCGTTCTAGCGCCTAAACGGTGGGTCGTAAAGCAATACTGACTTGATTTTCGTGATCAGCGCATCGAGTTCTATAAGAATACAAGTTCAAAATAATTTTAATTTTTTTAAATTTTTATCTAAAACTTAAAATCGCTCTAGCGGCTAAACGGTTCGTCCTAGAGCAAAAAGGACCTTATTCTGTGATCACTCAAATCATCGACTCTTTTTTTCGTTCTAGCGCCTAAACGGTGGGTCGTAGAGCAATACTGACTTGATTTTCGTGATCAGGGCATCGAGTTCTATAAGAATACAAGTTCAAAATAATTTTAATTTTTTTAAATTTTTATCTAAAACTTAAAATCGCTCTAGCGGCTAAACGGTTCGTCCTAGAGCAAAAAGGACCTTATTCTGTGATCACTCAAATCATCGACTCTTTTTTTCGTTCTAGCGCCTAAACGGTGGGTCGTAGAGCAATACTGACTTGATTTTCGTGATCAGCGCATCGAGTTCTATAAGAATACAAGTAAAAAAAATTTAATTTTTATCTAAAACTTAAAATCGCTCTAGCGGCTAAACGGTTCGTCCTAGAGCAAAAAGGACCTTATTCTGTGATCACTCAAATCATCGACTCTTTTTTTCGTTTTTGCGCCTAAACGGTGAGTCGTAGAGCAAACCTGACTTGATTTTCGTGATCAGCGCATTGAGTTCTATAAGAATACAAGTTCAAAATAATTTTAATTTTTTTAAATTTTTATCTAAAACTTAAAATCGCTCTAGCGGCTAAACGGTTCGTCCTAGAGCAAAAAGGACCTTATTCTGTGATCACTCAAATCATCGACTCTTTTTTTCGTTCTAGCGCCTAAACGGTGGGTCGTAGAGCAATACTGACTTGATTTTCGTGATCAGCGCATCGAGTTCTATAAGAATACAAGTAAAAAAAAAATTAATTTTTATCTAAAACTTAAAATCGCTCTAGCGGCTAAACGGTTCGTCCTAGAGCAAAAAGGACCTTATTCTGTGATCACTCAAATCATCGACTCTTTTTCTCGTTCTAGCGCCTAAACGGTGGGTCGTAAAGCAATACTGACTTGATTTTCGTGATCAGCGCATCGAGTTCTATAAGAATACAAGTTCAAAATAATTTTAATTTTTTTAAATTTTTATCTAAAACTTAAAATCGCTCTAGCGGCTAAACGGTTCGTCCTAGAGCAAAAAGGACCTTATTCTGTGATCACTCAAATCATCGACTCTTTTTTTCGTTCTAGCGCCTAAACGGTGGGTCGTAGAGCAATACTGACTTGATTTTCGTGATCAGCGCATCGAGTTCTATAAGAATACAAGTAAAAAAAAAATTAATTTTTATCTAAAACTTAAAATCGCTCTAGCGGCTAAACGGTTCGTCCTAGAGCAAAAAGGACCTTATTCTGTGATCACTCAAATCATCGACTCTTTTTCTCGTTCTAGCGCCTAAACGGTGGGTCGTAAAGCAATACTGACTTGATTTTCGTGATCAGCGCATCGAGTTCTATAAGAATACAAGTTCAAAATAATTTTAATTTTTTTAAATTTTTATCTAAAACTTAAAATCGCTCTAGCGGCTAAACGGTTCGTCCTAGAGCAAAAAGGACCTTATTCTGTGATCACTCAAATCATCGACTCTTTTTTTCGTTCTAGCGCCTAAACGGTGGGTCGTAGAGCAATACTGACTTGATTTTCGTGATCAGGGCATCGAGTTCTATAAGAATACAAGTTCAAAATAATTTTAATTTTTTTAAATTTTTATCTAAAACTTAAAATCGCTCTAGCGGCTAAACGGTTCGTCCTAGAGCAAAAAGGACATTATTTTGTGATCACTCAAATCATCGACTCTTTTTTCCGTTCTAGCGCCTAAACGGTGGGTCGTAGAGCAATACTGACTTGATTTTCGTGATCAGCGCATCGAGTTCTATAAGAATACAAGTAAAAAAAAATTAATTTTTATCTAAAACTTAAAATCGCTCTAGCGGCTAAACGGTTCGTCCTAGAGCAAAATAGACCTTATTCTGTGATCACTCAAATCATCGACTCTTTTTTTCGTTCTAGCGCCTAAACGGTGGGTCGTAGAGCAATACTGACTTGATTTTCGTGATCAGCGCATCGAGTTTTATAAGAATACAAGTAAAAAAAAATTTAATTTTTATCTAAAACTTAAAATCGCTCTAGCGGCTAAACGGTTCGTCCTAGAGCAAAAAGGACCTTATTCTGTGATCACTCAAATCATCGACTCTTTTTTTCGTTCTAGCGCCTAAACGGTGGGTCGTAGAGCAATACTGACTTGATTTTCGTGATCAGCGCATCGAGTTCTATAAGAATACAAGTTCAAAATAATTTTAATTTTTTTAAATTTTTATCTAAAACTTAAAATCGCTCTAGCGGCTAAACGGTTCGTCCTAGAGCAAAAAGGACCTTATTCTGTGATCACTCAAATCATCGACTCTTTTTTCCGTTCTAGCGCCTAAACGGTGGGTCGTAGAGCAATACTGACTTGATTTTCGTGATCAGCGCATCGAGTTCTATAAGAATACAAGTAAAAAAAATTTAATTTTTATCTAAAACTTAAAATCGCCCTAGCGGCTAAACGGTTCGTCCTAGAGCAAAAAGGACCTTATTCTGTGATCACTCAAATCATCGACTCTTTTTTTCGTTCTAGCGCCTAAACGGTGGGTCGTAGAGCAATACTGACTTGATTTTCGTGATCAGCGCATCGAGTTCTATAAGAATACAAGTAAAAAAAAATTTAATTTTTATCTAAAACTTAAAATCGCTCTATCGGCTAAACGGTTCGTCCTAGAGCAAAAAGGACCTTATTCTGTGATCACTCAAATCATCGACTCTTTTTTTCGTTCTAGCGCCTAAACGGTGGGTCGTAGAGCAATACTGACTTGATTTTCGTGATCAGCGCATCGAGTTCTATAAGAATACAAGTAAAAAAAATTTAATTTTTATCTAAAACTTAAAATCGCTCTAGCGGCTAAACGGTTCGTCCTAGAGCAAAAAGGACCTTATTCTGTGATCACTCAAATCATCGACTCTTTTTTTCGTTCTAGCGCCTAAACGGTGGGTCGTAGAGCAATACTGACTTGATTTTCGTGATCAGCGCATCGAGTTCTATAAGAATACAAGTTCAAAATAATTTTAATTTTTTTAAATTTTTATCTAAAACTTAAAATCGCTCTAGCGGCTAAACGGTTCGTCCTAGAGCAAAAAGTACCTTATTCTGTGATCACTCAAATCATCGACTCTTTTTTTCGTTCTAGCGCCTAAACGGTGGGTCGTAGAGCGATACTGACTTGATTTTCGTGATCAGCGCATCGAGTTCTATAAGAATACAAGTAAAAAAAATTTTAATTTTTATCTAAAACTTAAAATCGCTCTAGCGGCTAAACGGTTCGTCCTAGAGCAAAAAGGACCTTATTCTGTGATCACTCAAATCATCGACTCTTTTTTTCGTTCTAGCGCCTAAACGGTGGGTCGTAGAGCAATACTGACTTGATTTTCGTGATCAGCGCATCGAGTTCTATAAGAATACAAGTAAAAAAAAATTTAATTTTTATCTAAAACTTAAAATCGCTCTAGCGGCTAAACGGTTCGTCCTAGAGCAAAAAGGACCTTATTCTGTGATCACTCAAATCATCGACTCTTTTTTTCGTTCTAGCGCCTAAACGGTGGGTCGTAGAGCAATACTGACTTGATTTTCGTGATCAGCGCATCGAGTTCTATAAGAATACAAGTAAAAAAAATTTAATTTTTATCTAAAACTTAAAATCGCTCTAGCGGCTAAACGGTTCGTCCTAGAGCAAAAAGGACCTTATTCTGTGATCACTCAAATCATCGACTCTTTTTTCCGTTCTAGCGCCTAAACGGTGGGTCGTAGAGCAATACTGACTTGATTTTCGTGATCAGCGCATCGAGTTCTATAAGAATACAAGTTCAAAATAATTTTAATTTTTTTAAATTTTTATCTAAAACTTAAAATCGCTCTAGCGGCTAAACGGTTCGTCCTAGAGCAAAAAGGACCTTATTCTGTGATCACTCAAGTCATCGACTCTTTTTTTCGTTCTAGCGCCTAAACGGTGAGTCGTAGAGCAATACTGACTTGATTTTCGTGATCAGCGCATCGAGTTCTATAAGAATAAAAGTAAAAAAAAATTTAATTTTTATCTAAAACTTAAAATCGCTCTAGCGGCTAAACGGTTCGTCCTAGAGCAAAAAGGACCTTATTCTGTGATCACTCAAATCATCGACTCTTTTTTCCGTTCTAGCGCCTAAACGGTGGGTCGTAGAGCAATACTGACTTGATTTTCGTGATCAGCGCATCGAGTTCTATAAGAATACAAGTAAAAAAAATTTAATTTTTATCTAAAACTTAAAATCGCTCTAGCGGCTAAACGGTTTGTCCTAGAGCAAAAAGGACCTTATTCTGTGATCACTCAAATCATCGACTCTTTTTTTCGTTTTTGCGCCTAAACGGTGAGTCGTAGAGCAAACCTGACTTGATTTTCGTGATCAGCGCATTGAGTTCTATAAGAATACAAGTTCAAAATAATTTTAATTTTTTTAAATTTTTATCTAAAACTTAAAATCGCTCTAGCGGCTAAACGGTTCGTCCTAGAGCAAAAAGGACCTTATTCTGTGATCACTCAAATCATCGACTCTTTTTTTCGTTCTAGCGCCTAAACGGTGGGTCGTAGAGCAATACTGACTTGATTTTCGTGATCAGCGCATCGAGTTCTATAAGAATACAAGTAAAAAAAAAATTAATTTTTATCTAAAACTTAAAATCGCTCTAGCGGCTAAACGGTTCGTCCTAGAGCAAAAAGGACCTTATTCTGTGATCACTCAAATCATCGACTCTTTTTCTCGTTCTAGCGCCTAAACGGTGGGTCGTAAAGCAATACTGACTTGATTTTCGTGATCAGCGCATCGAGTTCTATAAGAATACAAGTTCAAAATAATTTTAATTTTTTTAAATTTTTATCTAAAACTTAAAATCGCTCTAGCGGCTAAACGGTTCGTCCTAGAGCAAAAAGGACCTTATTCTGTGATCACTCAAATCATCGACTCTTTTTTTCGTTCTAGCGCCTAAACGGTGGGTCGTAGAGCAATACTGACTTGATTTTCGTGATCAAGGCATCGAGTTCTATAAGAATACAAGTTCAAAATAATTTTAATTTTTTTAAATTTTTATCTAAAACTTAAAATCGCTCTAGCGGCTAAACGGTTCGTCCTAGAGCAAAAAGGACCTTATTTTGTGATCACTCAAATCATCGACTCTTTTTTCCGTTCTAGCGCCTAAACGGTGGGTCGTAGAGCAATACTGACTTGATTTTCGTGATCAGCGCATCGAGTTCTATAAGAATACAAGTAAAAAAAAATTAATTTTTATCTAAAACTTAAAATCGCTCTAGCGGCTAAACGGTTCGTCCTAGAGCAAAATAGACCTTATTCTGTGATCACTCAAATCATCGACTCTTTTTTTCGTTCTAGCGCCTAAACGGTGGGTCGTAGAGCAATACTGACATGATTTTCGTGATCAGCGCATCGAGTTTTATAAGAATACAAGTAAAAAAAAATTTAATTTTTATCTAAAACTTAAAATCGCTCTAGCGGCTAAACGGTTCGTCCTAGAGCAAAAAGGACCTTATTCTGTGATCACTCAAATCATCGACTCTTTTTTTCGTTCTAGCGCCTAAACGGTGGGTCGTAGAGCAATACTGACTTGATTTTCGTGATCAGCGCATCGAGTTCTATAAGAATACAAGTTCAAAATAATTTTAATTTTTTTAAATTTTTATCTAAAACTTAAAATCGCTCTAGCGGCTAAACGGTTCGTCCTAGAGCAAAAAGGACCTTATTCTGTGATCACTCAAATCATCGACTCTTTTTTTCGTTCTAGCGCCTAAACGGTGGGTCGTAGAGCAATACTGACTTGATTTTCGTGATCAGCGCATCGAGTTCTATAAGAATACAAGTAAAAAAAAAATTAATTTTTATCTAAAACTTAAAATCGCTCTAGCGGCTAAACGGTTCGTCCTAGAGCAAAAAGGACCTTATTCTGTGATCACTCAAATCATCGACTCTTTTTCTCGTTCTAGCGCCTAAACGGTGGGTCGTAAAGCAATACTGACTTGATTTTCGTGATCAGCGCATCGAGTTCTATAAGAATACAAGTTCAAAATAATTTTAATTTTTTTAAATTTTTATCTAAAACTTAAAATCGCTCTAGCGGCTAAACGGTTCGTCCTAGAGCAAAAAGGACCTTATTCTGTGATCACTCAAATCATCGACTCTTTTTTTCGTTCTAGCGCCTAAACGGTGGGTCGTAGAGCAATACTGACTTGATTTTCGTGATCAGGGCATCGAGTTCTATAAGAATACAAGTTCAAAATAATTTTAATTTTTTTAAATTTTTATCTAAAACTTAAAATCGCTCTAGCGGCTAAACGGTTCGTCCTAGAGCAAAAAGGACATTATTTTGTGATCACTCAAATCATCGACTCTTTTTTCCGTTCTAGCGCCTAAACGGTGGGTCGTAGAGCAATACTGACTTGATTTTCGTGATCAGCGCATCGAGTTCTATAAGAATACAAGTAAAAAAAAATTAATTTTTATCTAAAACTTAAAATCGCTCTAGCGGCTAAACGGTTCGTCCTAGAGCAAAATAGACCTTATTCTGTGATCACTCAAATCATCGACTCTTTTTTTCGTTCTAGCGCCTAAACGGTGGGTCGTAGAGCAATACTGACTTGATTTTCGTGATCAACGCATCGAGTTTTATAAGAATACAAGTAAAAAAAAATTTAATTTTTATCTAAAACTTAAAATCGCTCTAGCGGCTAAACGGTTCGTCCTAGAGCAAAAAGGACCTTATTCTGTGATCACTCAAATCATCGACTCTTTTTTTCGTTCTAGCGCCTAAACGGTGGGTCGTAGAGCAATACTGACTTGATTTTCGTGATCAGCGCATCGAGTTCTATAAGAATACAAGTTCAAAATAATTTTAATTTTTTTTAATTTTTATCTAAAACTTAAAATCGCTCTAGCGGCTAAACGGTTCGTCCTAGAGCAAAAAGGACCTTATTCTGTGATCACTCAAATCATCGACTCTTTTTTTCGTTCTAGCGCCTAAACGGTGGGTCGTAGAGCAATACTGACTTGATTTTCGTGATCAGCGCATCGAGTTCTATAAGAATACAAGTAAAAAAAAATTTAATTTTTATCTAAAACTTAAAATCGCTCTAGCGGCTAAACGGTTCGTCCTAGAGCAAAAAGGACCTTATTCTGTGATCACTCAAATCATCGACTCTTTTTTTCGTTCTAGCGCCTAAACGGTGGGTCGTAGAGCAATACTGACTTGATTTTCGTGATCAGCGCATCGAGTTCTATAAGAATACAAGTAAAAAAAATTTAATTTTTATCTAAAACTTAAAATCGCTCTAGCGGCTAAACGGTTCGTCCTAGAGCAAAAAGGACCTTATTCTGTGATCACTCAAATCATCGACTCTTTTTTTCGTTCTAGCGCCTAAACGGTGGGTCGTAGAGCAATACTGACTTGATTTTCGTGATCAGCGCATCGAGTTCTATAAGAATACAAGTTCAAAATAATTTTAATTTTTTTAAATTTTTATCTAAAACTTAAAATCGCTCTAGCGGCTAAACGGTTCGTCCTAGAGCAAAAAGTACCTTATTCTGTGATCACTCAAATCATCGACTCTTTTTTTCGTTCTAGCGCCTAAACGGTGGGTCGTAGAGCGATACTGACTTGATTTTCGTGATCAGCGCATCGAGTTCTATAAGAATACAAGTAAAAAAAATTTTAATTTTTATCTAAAACTTAAAATCGCTCTAGCGGCTAAACGGTTCGTCCTAGAGCAAAAAGGACCTTATTCTGTGATCACTCAAATCATCGACTCTTTTTTTCGTTCTAGCGCCTAAACGGTGGGTCGTAGAGCAATACTGACTTGATTTTCGTGATCAGCGCATCGAGTTCTATAAGAATACAAGTAAAAAAAAATTTAATTTTTATCTAAAACTTAAAATCGCTCTAGCGGCTAAACGGTTCGTCCTAGAGCAAAAAGGACCTTATTCTGTGATCACTCAAATCATCGACTCTTTTTTTCGTTCTAGCGCCTAAACGGTGGGTCGTAGAGCAATACTGACTTGATTTTCGTGATCAGCGCATCGAGTTCTATAAGAATACAAGTAAAAAAAATTTAATTTTTATCTAAAACTTAAAATCGCTCTAGCGGCTAAACGGTTCGTCCTAGAGCAAAAAGGACCTTATTCTGTGATCACTCAAATCATCGACTCTTTTTTTCGTTCTAGCGCCTAAACGGTGGGTCGTAGAGCAATACTGACTTGATTTTCGTGATCAGCGCATCGAGTTCTATAAGAATACAAGTTCAAAATAATTTTAATTTTTTTAAATTCTTATCTAAAACTTAAAATCGCTCTAGCGGCTAAACGGTTCGTCCTAGAGCAAAAAGGACCTTATTCTGTGATCACTCAAGTCATCGACTCTTTTTTTCGTTCTAGCGCCTAAACGGTGAGTCGTAGAGCAA
Organism: Erpobdella octoculata; assembly: GCA_963978895.1. NCBI lineage: Eukaryota > Metazoa > Annelida > Clitellata > Hirudinida > Erpobdellidae > Erpobdella > Erpobdella octoculata. The sequence goes on along the minus strand of OZ022239.1, from coordinate 51,159,231 downwards.
TACTGACTTGATTTTCGTGATCAGCGCATCGAGTTCTATAAGAATACAAGTAAAAAAAAATTTAATTTTTATCTAAAACTTAAAATCGCTCTAGCGGCTAAACGGTTCGTCCTAGAGCAAAAAGGACCTTATTCTGTGATCACTCAAATCATCGACTCTTTTTTCCGTTCTAGCGCCTAAACGGTGGGTCGTAGAGCAATACTGACTTGATTTTCGTGATCAGCGCATCGAGTTCTATAAGAATACAAGTAAAAAAAAATTTAATTTTTATCTAAAACTTAAAATCGCTCTAGCGGCTAAACGGTTCGTCCTAGAGCAAAAAGGACCTTATTCTGTGATCACTCAAATCATCGACTCTTTTTTTCGTTCTAGCGCCTAAACGGTGGGTCGTAGAGCAATACTGACTTGATTTTCGTGATCAGCGCATCGAGTTCTATAAGAATACAAGTTCAAAATAATTTTAATTTTTTTAAATTTTTATCTAAAACTTAAAATCGCTCTAGCGGCTAAACGGTTCGTCCTAGAGCAAAAAGGACCTTATTCTGTGATCACTCAAATCATCGACTCTTTTTTCCGTTCTAGCGCCTAAACGGTGGGTCGTAGAGCAATACTGACTTGATTTTCGTGATCAGCGCATCGAGTTCTATAAGAATACAAGTAAAAAAAATTTTAATTTTTATCTAAAACTTAAAATCGCTCTAGCGGCTAAACGGTTCGTCCTAGAGCAAAAAGGACCTTATTCTGTGATCACTCAAATCATCGACTCTTTTTTCCGTTCTAGCGCCTAAACGGTGGGTCGTAGAGCAATACTGACTTGATTTTCGTGATCAGCGCATCGAGTTCTATAAGAATACAAGTTAAAAAAATTTAATTTTTATCTAAAACTTAAAATCGCTCTAGCGGCTAAACGGTTCGTCCTAGAGCAAAAAGGACCTTATTCTGTGATCACTCAAATCATCGACTCTTTTTTTCGTTCTAGCGCCTAAACGGTGGGTCGTAGAGCAATACTGACTTGATTTTCGTGATCAGCGCATCGAGTTCTATAAGAATACAAGTTCAAAATAATTTTAATTTTTTTAAATTTTTATCTAAAACTTAAAATCGCTCTAGCGGCTAAACGGTTCGTCCTAGAGCAAAAAGGACCTTATTCTGTGATCACTCAAATCATCGACTCTTTTTTTCGTTCTAGCGCCTAAACGGTGGGTCGTAGAGCAATACTGACTTGATTTTCGTGATCAGGGCATCGAGTTCTATAAGAATACAAGTTCAAAATAATTTTAATTTTTTTAAATTTTTATCTAAAACTTAAAATCGCTCTAGCGGCTAAACGGTTCGTCCTAGAGCAAAAAGGACCTTATTTTGTGATCACTCAAATCATCGACTCTTTTTTCCGTTCTAGCGCCTAAACGGTGGGTCGTAGAGCAATACTGACTTGATTTTCGTGATCAGCGCATCGAGTTCTATAAGAATACAAGTAAAAAAAAATTAATTTTTATCTAAAACTTAAAATCGCTCTAGCGGCTAAACGGTTCGTCCTAGAGCAAAATAGACCTTATTCTGTGATCACTCAAATCATCGACTCTTTTTTTCGTTCTAGCGCCTAAACGGTGGGTCGTAGAGCAATACTGACTTGATTTTCGTGATCAGCGCATCGAGTTTTATAAGAATACAAGTAAAAAAAAATTTAATTTTTATCTAAAACTTAAAATCGCTCTAGCGGCTAAACGGTTCGTCCTAGAGCAAAAAGGACCTTATTCTGTGATCACTCAAATCATCGACTCTTTTTTTCGTTCTAGCGCCTAAACGGTGGGTCGTAGAGCAATACTGACTTGATTTTCGTGATCAGCGCATCGAGTTCTATAAGAATACAAGTAAAAAAAATTTAATTTTTATCTAAAACTTAAAATCGCCCTAGCGGCTAAACGGTTCGTCCTAGAGCAAAAAGGACCTTATTCTGTGATCACTCAAATCATCGACTCTTTTTTTCGTTCTAGCGCCTAAACGGTGGGTCGTAGAGCAATACTGACTTGATTTTCCTGATCAGCGCATCGAGTTCTATAAGAATACAAGTAAAAAAAAATTTAATTTTTATCTAAAACTTAAAATCGCTCTAGCGGCTAAACGGTTCGTCCTAGAGCAAAAAGGACCTTATTCTGTGATCACTCAAATCATCGACTCTTTTTTCCGTTCTAGCGCCTAAACGGTGGGTCGTAGAGCAATACTGACTTGATTTTCGTGATCAGCGCATCGAGTTCTATAAGAATACAAGTAAAAAAAATTTAATTTTTATCTAAAACTTAAAATCGCTCTAGCGGCTAAACGGTTCGTCCTAGAGCAAAAAGGACCTTATTCTGTGATCACTCAAATCATCGACTCTTTTTTTCGTTCTAGCGCCTAAACGGTGGGTCGTAGAGCAATACTGACTTGATTTTCGTGATCAGCGCATCGAGTTCTATAAGAATACAAGTAAAAAAAAATTAATTTTTATCTAAAACTTAAAATCGCTCTAGCGGCTAAACGGTTCGTCCTAGAGCAAAATAGACCTTATTCTGTGATCACTCAAATCATCGACTCTTTTTTTCGTTCTAGCGCCTAAACGGTGGGTCGTAGAGCAATACTGACTTGATTTTCGTGATCAGCGCATCGAGTTTTATAAGAATACAAGTAAAAAAAAATTTAATTTTTATCTAAAACTTAAAATCGCTCTAGCGGCTAAACGGTTCGTCCTAGAGCAAAAAGGACCTTATTCTGTGATCACTCAAATCATCGACTCTTTTTTCCGTTCTAGCGCCTAAACGGTGGGTCGTAGAGCAATACTGACTTGATTTTCGTGATCAGCGCATCGAGTTCTATAAGAATACAAGTAAAAAAAAATTTAATTTTTATCTAAAACTTAAAATCGCTCTAGCGGCTAAACGGTTCGTCCTAGAGCAAAAAGGACCTTATTCTGTGATCACTCAAATCATCGACTCTTTTTTTCGTTCTAGCGCCTAAACGGTGGGTCGTAGAGCAATACTGACTTGATTTTCGTGATCAGCGCATCGAGTTCTATAAGAATACAAGTTCAAAATAATTTTAATTTTTTTAAATTTTTATCTAAAACTTAAAATCGCTCTAGCGGCTAAACGGTTCGTCCTAGAGCAAAAAGGACCTTATTCTGTGATCACTCAAATCATCGACTCTTTTTTCCGTTCTAGCGCCTAAACGGTGGGTCGTAGAGCAATACTGACTTGATTTTCGTGATCAGCGCATCGAGTTCTATAAGAATACAAGTAAAAAAAATTTTAATTTTTATCTAAAACTTAAAATCGCTCTAGCGGCTAAACGGTTCGTCCTAGAGCAAAAAGGACCTTATTCTGTGATCACTCAAATCATCGACTCTTTTTTCCGTTCTAGCGCCTAAACGGTGGGTCGTAGAGCAATACTGACTTGATTTTCGTGATCAGCGCATCGAGTTCTATAAGAATACAAGTTAAAAAAATTTAATTTTTATCTAAAACTTAAAATCGCTCTAGCGGCTAAACGGTTCGTCCTAGAGCAAAAAGGACCTTATTCTGTGATCACTCAAATCATCGACTCTTTTTTTCGTTCTAGCGCCTAAACGGTGGGTCGTAGAGCAATACTGACTTGATTTTCGTGATCAGCGCATCGAGTTCTATAAGAATACAAGTTCAAAATAATTTTAATTTTTTTAAATTTTTATCTAAAACTTAAAATCGCTCTAGCGGCTAAACGGTTCGTCCTAGAGCAAAAAGGACCTTATTCTGTGATCACTCAAATCATCGACTCTTTTTTTCGTTCTAGCGCCTAAACGGTGGGTCGTAGAGCAATACTGACTTGATTTTCGTGATCAGGGCATCGAGTTCTATAAGAATACAAGTTCAAAATAATTTTAATTTTTTTAAATTTTTATCTAAAACTTAAAATCGCTCTAGCGGCTAAACGGTTCGTCCTAGAGCAAAAAGGACCTTATTTTGTGATCACTCAAATCATCGACTCTTTTTTCCGTTCTAGCGCCTAAACGGTGGGTCGTAGAGCAATACTGACTTGATTTTCGTGATCAGCGCATCGAGTTCTATAAGAATACAAGTAAAAAAAAATTAATTTTTATCTAAAACTTAAAATCGCTCTAGCGGCTAAACGGTTCGTCCTAGAGCAAAATAGACCTTATTCTGTGATCACTCAAATCATCGACTCTTTTTTTCGTTCTAGCGCCTAAACGGTGGGTCGTAGAGCAATACTGACTTGATTTTCGTGATCAGCGCATCGAGTTTTATAAGAATACAAGTAAAAAAAAATTTAATTTTTATCTAAAACTTAAAATCGCTCTAGCGGCTAAACGGTTCGTCCTAGAGCAAAAAGGACCTTATTCTGTGATCACTCAAATCATCGACTCTTTTTTTCGTTCTAGCGCCTAAACGGTGGGTCGTAGAGCAATACTGACTTGATTTTCGTGATCAGCGCATCGAGTTCTATAAGAATACAAGTAAAAAAAATTTAATTTTTATCTAAAACTTAAAATCGCCCTAGCGGCTAAACGGTTCGTCCTAGAGCAAAAAGGACCTTATTCTGTGATCACTCAAATCATCGACTCTTTTTTTCGTTCTAGCGCCTAAACGGTGGGTCGTAGAGCAATACTGACTTGATTTTCCTGATCAGCGCATCGAGTTCTATAAGAATACAAGTAAAAAAAAATTTAATTTTTATCTAAAACTTAAAATCGCTCTAGCGGCTAAACGGTTCGTCCTAGAGCAAAAAGGACCTTATTCTGTGATCACTCAAATCATCGACTCTTTTTTCCGTTCTAGCGCCTAAACGGTGGGTCGTAGAGCAATACTGACTTGATTTTCGTGATCAGCGCATCGAGTTCTATAAGAATACAAGTAAAAAAAATTTAATTTTTATCTAAAACTTAAAATCGCTCTAGCGGCTAAACGGTTCGTCCTAGAGCAAAAAGGACCTTATTCTGTGATCACTCAAATCATCGACTCTTTTTTTCGTTCTAGCGCCTAAACGGTGGGTCGTAGAGCAATACTGACTTGATTTTCGTGATCAGCGCATCGAGTTCTATAAGAATACAAGTAAAAAAAAATTAATTTTTATCTAAAACTTAAAATCGCTCTAGCGGCTAAACGGTTCGTCCTAGAGCAAAATAGACCTTATTCTGTGATCACTCAAATCATCGACTCTTTTTTTCGTTCTAGCGCCTAAACGGTGGGTCGTAGAGCAATACTGACTTGATTTTCGTGATCAGCGCATCGAGTTTTATAAGAATACAAGTAAAAAAAAATTTAATTTTTATCTAAAACTTAAAATCGCTCTAGCGGCTAAACGGTTCGTCCTAGAGCAAAAAGGACCTTATTCTGTGATCACTCAAATCATCGACTCTTTTTTTCGTTCTAGCGCCTAAACGGTGGGTCGTAGAGCAATACTGACTTGATTTTCGTGATCAGCGCATCGAGTTCTATAAGAATACAAGTTCAAAATAATTTTAATTTTTTAAATTTTTATCTAAAACTTAAAATCGCTCTAGCGGCTAAACGGTTCGTCCTAGAGCAAAAAGGACCTTATTCTGTGATCACTCAAATCATCGACTCTTTTTTTCGTTCTAGCGCCTAAACGGTGGGTCGTAGAGCAATACTGACTTGATTTTCGTGATCAGCGCATCGAGTTCTATAAGAATACAAGTAAAAAAAATTTAATTTTTATCTAAAACTTAAAATCGCCCTAGCGGCTAAACGGTTCGTCCTAGAGCAAAAAGGACCTTATTCTGTGATCACTCAAATCATCGACTCTTTTTTTCGTTCTAGCGCCTAAACGGTGGGTCGTAGAGCAATACTGACTTGATTTTCCTGATTAGCGCATCGAGTTCTATAAGAATACAAGTAAAAAAAAATTTAATTTTTATCTAAAACTTAAAATCGCTCTAGCGGCTAAACGGTTCGTCCTAGAGCAAAAAGGACCTTATTCTGTGATCACTCAAATCATCGACTCTTTTTTCCGTTCTAGCGCCTAAACGGTGGGTCGTAGAGCAATACTGACTTGATTTTCGTGATCAGCGCAACGAGTTCTATAAGAATACAAGTAAAAAAAATTTAATTTTTATCTAAAACTTAAAATCGCTCTAGCGGCTAAACGGTTCGTCCTAGAGCAAAAAGGACCTTATTCTGTGATCACTCAAATCATCGACTCTTTTTTTCGTTCTAGCGCCTAAACGGTGGGTCGTAGAGCAATACTGACTTGATTTTCGTGATCAGCGCATCGAGTTCTATAAGAATACAAGTTCAAAATAATTTTAATTTTTTTAAATTTTTATCTAAAACTTAAAATCGCTCTAGCGGCTAAACGGTTCGTCCTAGAGCAAAAAGTACCTTATTCTGTGATCACTCAAATCATCGACTCTTTTTTTCGTTCTAGCGCCTAAACGGTGGGTCGTAGAGCAATACTGACTTGATTTTCGTGATCAGCGCATCGAGTTCTATAAGAATACAAGTAAAAAAAAATTTAATTTTTATCTAAAACTTAAAATCGCTCTAGCGGCTAAACGGTTCGTCCTAGAGCAAAAAGGACCTTATTCTGTGATCACTCAAATCATCGACTCTTTTTTTCGTTCTAGCGCCTAAACGGTGGGTCGTAGAGCAATACTGACTTGATTTTCGTGATCAGCGCATCGAGTTCTATAAGAATACAAGTAAAAAAAATTTAATTTTTATCTAAAACTTAAAATCGCTCTAGCGGCTAAACGGTTCGTCCTAGAGCAAAAAGGACCTTATTCTGTGATCACTCAAATCATCGACTCTTTTTTTCGTTCTAGCGCCTAAACGGTGGGTCGTAGAGCAATACTGACTTGATTTTCGTGATCAGCGCATCGAGTTCTATAAGAATACAAGTTCAAAATAATTTTAATTTTTTTAAATTTTTATCTAAAACTTAAAATCGCTCTAGCGGCTAAACGGTTCGTCCTAGAGCAAAAAGGACCTTATTCTGTGATCACTCAAGTCATCGACTCTTTTTTTCGTTCTAGCGCCTAAACGGTGAGTCGTAGAGCAATACTGACTTGATTTTCGTGATCAGCGCATCGAGTTCTATAAGAATACAAGTAAAAAAAAATTTAATTTTTATCTAAAACTTAAAATCGCTCTAGCGGCTAAACGGTTCGTCCTAGAGCAAAAAGGACCTTATTCTGTGATCACTCAAATCATCGACTCTTTTTTCCGTTCTAGCGCCTAAACGGTGGGTCGTAGAGCAATACTGACTTGATTTTCGTGATCAGCGCATCGAGTTCTATAAGAATACAAGTAAAAAAAAATTTAATTTTTATCTAAAACTTAAAATCGCTCTAGCGGCTAAACGGTTCGTCCTAGAGCAAAAAGGACCTTATTCTGTGATCACTCAAATCATCGACTCTTTTTTTCGTTCTAGCGCCTAAACGGTGGGTCGTAGAGCAATACTGACTTGATTTTCGTGATCAGCGCATCGAGTTCTATAAGAATACAAGTTCAAAATAATTTTAATTTTTTTAAATTTTTATCTAAAACTTAAAATCGCTCTAGCGGCTAAACGGTTCGTCCTAGAGCAAAAAGGACCTTATTCTGTGATCACTCAAATCATCGACTCTTTTTTCCGTTCTAGCGCCTAAACGGTGGGTCGTAGAGCAATACTGACTTGATTTTCGTGATCAGCGCATCGAGTTCTATAAGAATACAAGTAAAAAAAATTTTAAGTTTTATCTAAAACTTAAAATCGCTCTAGCGGCTAAACGGTTCGTCCTAGAGCAAAAAGGACCTTATTCTGTGATCACTCAAATCATCGACTCTTTTTTTCGTTCTAGCGCCTAAACGGTGGGTCGTAGAGCAATACTGACTTGATTTTCGTGATCAGCGCATCGAGTTCTATAAGAATACAAGTAAAAAAAAATTAATTTTTATCTAAAACTTAAAATCGCTCTAGCGGCTAAACGGTTCGTCCTAGAGCAAAATAGACCTTATTCTGTGATCACTCAAATCATCGACTCTTTTTTTCGTTCTAGCGCCTAAACGGTGGGTCGTAGAGCAATACTGACTTGATTTTCGTGATCAGCGCATCGAGTTTTATAAGAATACAAGTAAAAAAAAATTTAATTTTTATCTAAAACTTAAAATCGCTCTAGCGGCTAAACGGTTCGTCCTAGAGCAAAAAGGACCTTATTCTGTGATCACTCAAATCATCGACTCTTTTTTTCGTTCTAGCGCCTAAACGGTGGGTCGTAGAGCAATACTGACTTGATTTTCGTGATCAGCGCATCGAGTTCTATAAGAATACAAGTTCAAAATAATTTTAATTTTTTTAAATTTTTATCTAAAACTTAAAATCGCTCTAGCGGCTAAACGGTTCGTCCTAGAGCAAAAAGGACCTTATTCTGTGATCACTCAAATCATCGACTCTTTTTTTCGTTCTAGCGCCTAAACGGTGGGTCGTAGAGCAATACTGACTTGATTTTCGTGATCAGCGCATCGAGTTCTATAAGAATACAAGTAAAAAAAATTTAATTTTTATCTAAAACTTAAAATCGCCCTAGCGGCTAAACGGTTCGTCCTAGAGCAAAAAGGACCTTATTCTGTGATCACTCAAATCATCGACTCTTTTTTTCGTTCTAGCGCCTAAACGGTGGGTCGTAGAGCAATACTGACTTGATTTTCCTGATTAGCGCATCGAGTTCTATAAGAATACAAGTAAAAAAAAATTTAATTTTTATCTAAAACTTAAAATCGCTCTAGCGGCTAAACGGTTCGTCCTAGAGCAAAAAGGACCTTATTCTGTGATCACTCAAATCATCGACTCTTTTTTCCGTTCTAGCGCCTAAACGGTGGGTCGTAGAGCAATACTGACTTGATTTTCGTGATCAGCGCAACGAGTTCTATAAGAATACAAGTAAAAAAAATTTAATTTTTATCTAAAACTTAAAATCGCTCTAGCGGCTAAACGGTTCGTCCTAGAGCAAAAAGGACCTTATTCTGTGATCACTCAAATCATCGACTCTTTTTTTCGTTCTAGCGCCTAAACGGTGGGTCGTAGAGCAATACTGACTTGATTTTCGTGATCAGCGCATCGAGTTCTATAAGAATACAAGTTCAAAATAATTTTAATTTTTTTAAATTTTTATCTAAAACTTAAAATCGCTCTAGCGGCTAAACGGTTCGTCCTAGAGCAAAAAGTACCTTATTCTGTGATCACTCAAATCATCGACTCTTTTTTTCGTTCTAGCGCCTAAACGGTGGGTCGTAGAGCAATACTGACTTGATTTTCGTGATCAGCGCATCGAGTTCTATAAGAATACAAGTAAAAAAAAATTTAATTTTTATCTAAAACTTAAAATCGCTCTAGCGGCTAAACGGTTCGTCCTAGAGCAAAAAGGACCTTATTCTGTGATCACTCAAATCATCGACTCTTTTTTTCGTTCTAGCGCCTAAACGGTGGGTCGTAGAGCAATACTGACTTGATTTTCGTGATCAGCGCATCGAGTTCTATAAGAATACAAGTAAAAAAAATTTAATTTTTATCTAAAACTTAAAATCGCTCTAGCGGCTAAACGGTTCGTCCTAGAGCAAAAAGGACCTTATTCTGTGATCACTCAAATCATCGACTCTTTTTTTCGTTCTAGCGCCTAAACGGTGGGTCGTAGAGCAATACTGACTTGATTTTCGTGATCAGCGCATCGAGTTCTATAAGAATACAAGTTCAAAATAATTTTAATTTTTTTAAATTTTTATCTAAAACTTAAAATCGCTCTAGCGGCTAAACGGTTCGTCCTAGAGCAAAAAGGACCTTATTCTGTGATCACTCAAGTCATCGACTCTTTTTTTCGTTCTAGCGCCTAAACGGTGAGTCGTAGAGCAATACTGACTTGATTTTCGTGATCAGCGCATCGAGTTCTATAAGAATACAAGTAAAAAAAAATTTAATTTTTATCTAAAACTTAAAATCGCTCTAGCGGCTAAACGGTTCGTCCTAGAGCAAAAAGGACCTTATTCTGTGATCACTCAAATCATCGACTCTTTTTTCCGTTCTAGCGCCTAAACGGTGGGTCGTAGAGCAATACTGACTTGATTTTCGTGATCAGCGCATCGAGTTCTATAAGAATACAAGTAAAAAAAAATTTAATTTTTATCTAAAACTTAAAATCGCTCTAGCGGCTAAACGGTTCGTCCTAGAGCAAAAAGGACCTTATTCTGTGATCACTCAAATCATCGACTCTTTTTTTCGTTCTAGCGCCTAAACGGTGGGTCGTAGAGCAATACTGACTTGATTTTCGTGATCAGCGCATCGAGTTCTATAAGAATACAAGTTCAAAATAATTTTAATTTTTTTAAATTTTTATCTAAAACTTAAAATCGCTCTAGCGGCTAAACGGTTCGTCCTAGAGCAAAAAGGACCTTATTCTGTGATCACTCAAATCATCGACTCTTTTTTCCGTTCTAGCGCCTAAACGGTGGGTCGTAGAGCAATACTGACTTGATTTTCGTGATCAGCGCATCGAGTTCTATAAGAATACAAGTAAAAAAAATTTTAAGTTTTATCTAAAACTTAAAATCGCTCTAGCGGCTAAACGGTTCGTCCTAGAGCAAAAAGGACCTTATTCTGTGATCACTCAAATCATCGACTCTTTTTTCCGTTCTAGCGCCTAAACGGTGGGTCGTAGAGCAATACTGACTTGATTTTCGTGATCAGCGCATCGAGTTCTATAAGAATACAAGTAAAAAAAATTTAATTTTTATCTAAAACTTAAAATCGCTCTAGCGGCTAAACGGTTCGTCCTAGAGCAAAAAGGACCTTATTCTGTGATCACTCAAATCATCGACTCTTTTTTTCGTTCTAGCGCCTAAACGGTGGGTCGTAGAGCAATACTGACTTGATTTTCGTGATCAGCGCATCGAGTTCTATAAGAATACAAGTTCAAAATAATTTTAATTTTTTTAAATTTTTATCTAAAACTTAAAATCGCTCTAGCGGCTAAACGGTTCGTCCTAGAGCAAAAAGGACCTTATTCTGTGATCACTCAAATCATCGACTCTTTTTTTCGTTCTAGCGCCTAAACGGTGGGTCGTAGAGCAATACTGACTTGATTTTCGTGATCAGCGCATCGAGTTCTATAAGAATACAAGTAAAAAATTTTTTAATTTTTATCTAAAACTTAAAATCGCTCTAGCGGCTAAACGGTTCGTCCTAGAGCAAAAAAGACCTTATTCTGTGATCACTCAAGTCATCGACTCTTTTTTTCGTTCTAGCGCCTGAACGGTGGGTCGTAGAGCAATACTGACTTGATTTTCGTGATCAGCGCATCGAGTTCTATAAGAATACAAGTAAAAAAATTTAATTTTTATCTAAAACTTAAAATCGCTCTAGCGGCTAAACGGTTTGTCCTAGAGCAAAAAGGACCTTATTCTGTGATCACTCAAATCATCGACTCTTTTTTCCGTTCTAGCGCCTAAACGGTGGGTCGTAGAGCAATACTGACTTGATTTTCGTGATCAGCGCATCGAGTTCTATAAGAATACAAGTAAAAAAAAATTTAATTTTTATCTAAAACTTAAAATCGCTCTAGCGGCTAAACGGTTCGTCCTAGAGCAAAAAGGACCTTATTCTGTGATCACTCAAATCATCGACTCTTTTTTTCGTTCTAGCGCCTAAACGGTGGGTCGTAGAGCAATACTGACTTGATTTTCGTGATCAGCGCATCGAGTTCTATAAGAATACAAGTAAAAAAAAATTTAATTTTTATCTAAAACTTAAAATCGCTCTAGCGGCTAAACGGTTCGTCCTAGAGCAAAAAGGACCTTATTCTGTGATCACGCAAATCATCGACTCTTTTTTTCGTTCTAGCGCCTAAACGGTGGGTCGTAGAGCAATACTGACTTGATTTTCGTGATCAGCGCATCGAGTTCTATAAGAATACAAGTTCAAAATAATTTTAATTTTTTAAATTTTTATCTAAAACTTAAAATCGCTCTAGCGGCTAAACGGTTCGTCCTAGAGCAAAAAGGACCTTATTCTGTGATCACTCAAATCATCGACTCTTTTTTTCGTTCTAGCGCCTAAACGGTGGGTCGTAGAGCAATACTGACTTGATTTTCGTGATCAGCGCATCGAGTTCTATAAGAATACAAGTAAAAAAAATTTAATTTTTATCTAAAACTTAAAATCGCTCTAGCGGCTAAACGGTTCGTCCTAGAGCAAAAAGGACCTTATTCTGTGATCACTCAAATCATCGACTCTTTTTTTCGTTCTAGCGCCTAAACGGTGGGTCGTAGAGCATTACTGACTTGATTTTCGTGATCAGCGCATCGAGTTCTATAAGAATACAAGTAAAAAAAAATTTAATTTTTATCTAAAACTCAAAATCGCTCTAGCGGCTAAACGGTTCGTCCTAGAGCAAAAAGGACCTTATTCTGTGATCACTCAAATCATCGACTCTTTTTTTCGTTCTAGCGCCTAAACGGTGGGTCGTAGAGCAATACTGACTTGATTTTCGTGATCAGCGCATCGAGTTCTATAAGAATACAAGTAAAAAAAATTTAATTTTTATCTAAAACTTAAAATCGCTCTAGCGGCTAAACGGTTCGTCCTAGAGCAAAAAGGACCTTATTCTGTGATCACTCAAATCATCGACTCTTTTTTCCGTTCTAGCGCCTAAACGGTGGGTCGTAGAGCAATACTGACTTGATTTTCGTGATCAGCGCATCGAGTTCTATAAGAATACAAGTTCAAAATAATTTTAATTTTTTTAAATTTTTATCTAAAACTTAAAATCGCTCTAGCGGCTAAACGGTTCGTCCTAGAGCAAAAAGGACCTTATTCTGTGATCACTCAAATCATCGACTCTTTTTTTCGTTCTAGCGCCTAAACGGTGGGTCGTAGAGCAATACTGACTTGATTTTCGTGATCAGCGCATCGAGTTCTATAAGAATACAAGTAAAAAATTTTTTAATTTTTATCTAAAACTTAAAATCGCTCTAGCGGCTAAACGGTTCGTCCTAGAGCAAAAAAGACCTTATTCTGTGATCACTCAAGTCATCGACTCTTTTTTTCGTTCTAGCGCCTGAACGGTGGGTCGTAGAGCAATACTGACTTGATTTTCGTGATCAGCGCATCGAGTTCTATAAGAATACAAGTAAAAAAATTTAATTTTTATCTAAAACTTAAAATCGCTCTAGCGGCTAAACGGTTTGTCCTAGAGCAAAAAGGACCTTATTCTGTGATCACTCAAATCATCGACTCTTTTTTTCGTTCTAGCGCCTAAACGGTGGGTCGTAGAGCAATACTGACTTGATTTTCGTGATCAGCGCATCGAGTTCTATAAGAATACAAGTAAAAAAAATTTAATTTTTATCTAAAACTTAAAATCGCTCTAGCGGCTAAACGGTTCGTCCTAGAGCAAAAAGGACCTTATTCTGTGATCACTCAAATCATCGACTCTTTTTTTCGTTCTAGCGCCTAAACGGTGGGTCGTAGAGCAATACTGACTTGATTTTCGTGATCAGCGCATCGAGTTCTATAAGAATACAAGTAAAAAAAAATTTAATTTTTATCTAAAACTTAAAATCGCTCTAGCGGCTAAACGGTTCGTCCTAGAGCAAAAAGGACCTTATTCTGTGATCACGCAAATCATCGACTCTTTTTTTCGTTCTAGCGCCTAAACGGTGGGTCGTAGAGCAATACTGACTTGATTTTCGTGATCAGCGCATCGAGTTCTATAAGAATACAAGTTCAAAATAATTTTAATTTTTTTAAATTTTTATCTAAAACTTAAAATCGCTCTAGCGGCTAAACGGTTCGTCCTAGAGCAAAAAGGACCTTATTCTGTGATCACTCAAATCATCGACTCTTTTTTTCGTTCTAGCGCCTAAACGGTGGGTCGTAGAGCAATACTGACTTGATTTTCGTGATCAGCGCATCGAGTTCTATAAGAATACAAGTAAAAAAAATTTAATTTTTATCTAAAACTTAAAATCGCTCTAGCGGCTAAACGGTTCGTCCTAGAGCAAAAAGGACCTTATTCTGTGATCACTCAAATCATCGACTCTTGTTTTCGTTCTAGCGCCTAAACGGTGGGTCGTAGAGCAATACTGACTTGATTTTCGTGATCAGCGCATCGAGTTCTATAAGAATACAAGTAAAAAAAAATTTAATTTTTATCTAAAACTCAAAATCGCTCTAGCGGCTAAACGGTTCGTCCTAGAGCAAAAAGGACCTTATTCTGTGATCACTCAAATCATCGACTCTTTTTTCCGTTCTAGCGCCTAAACGGTGGGTCGTAGAGCAATACTGACTTGATTTTCGTGATCAGCGCATCGAGTTCTATAAGAATACAAGTTCAAAATAATTTTAATTTTTTTAAATTTTTATCTAAAACTTAAAATCGCTCTAGCGGCTAAACGGTTCGTCCTAGAGCAAAAAGGACCTTATTCTGTGATCACTCAAATCATCGACTCTTTTTTCCGTTCTAGCGCCTAAACGGTGGGTCGTAGAGCAATACTGACTTGATTTTCGTGATCAGCGCATCGAGTTCTATAAGAATACAAGTAAAAAAAATTTTAATTTTTATCTAAAACTTAAAATCGCTCTAGCGGCTAAACGGTTCGTCCTAGAGCAAAAAGGACCTTATTCTCTGATCACTCAAATCATCGACTCTTTCTTTCGTTCTAGCGCCTAAACGGTGGGTCGTAGAGCAATACTGACTTGATTTTCGTGATCAGCGCATCGAGTTCTATAAGAATACAAGTAAAAAAAATTTAATTTTTATCTAAAACTTAAATTCGCTCTAGCGGCTAAACGGTTCGTCCTAGAGCAAAAAGGACCTTATTCTGTGATCACTCAAATCATCGACTCTTTTTTTCGTTCTAGCGCCTAAACGGTGAGTCGTAGAGCAAACCTGACTTGATTTTCGTGATCAGCGCATTGAGTTCTATAAGAATACAAGTTCAAAATAATTTTAATTTTTTTAAATTTTTATCTAAAACTCAAAATCGCTCTAGCGGCTAAACGGTTCGTCCTAGAGCAAAAAGGACCTTATTCTGTGATCACTCAAATCATCGACTCTTTTTTTCGTTCTAGCGCCTAAACGGTGGGTCGTAGAGCAATACTGACTTGATTTTCGTGATCAGCGCATCGAGTTCTATAAGAATACAAGTAAAAAAAAAATTAATTTTTATCTAAAACTTAAAATCGCTCTAGCGGCTAAACGGTTCGTCCTAGAGCAAAAAGGACCTTATTCTGTGATCACTCAAATCATCGACTCTTTTTCTCGTTCTAGCGCCTAAACGGTGGGTCGTAGAGCAATACTGATTTGATTTTCGTGATCAGCGCATCGAGTTCTATAAGAATACAAGTAAAAAAAAATTTAATTTTTATCTAAAACTTAAAATCGCTCTAGCGGCTAAACGGTTCGTCCTAGAGCAAAAAGGACCTTATTCTGTGATCACTCAAATCATCGACTCTTTTTTTCGTTCTAGCGCCTAAACGGTGGGTCGTAGAGCAATACTGACTTGATTTTCGTGATCAGCGCATCGAGTTCTATAAGAATACAAGTAAAAAAAAATTTAATTTTTATCTAAAACTTAAAATCGCTCTAGCGGCTAAACGGTTCGTCCTAGAGCAAAAAGGACCTTATTCTGTGATCACTCAAATCATCGACTCTTTTTTTCGTTCTAGCGCCTAAACGGTGGGTCGTAGAGCAATACTGACTTGATTTTCGTGATCAGCGCATCGAGTTCTATAAGAATACAAGTAAAAAAAAATTTAATTTTTATCTAAAACTTAAAATCGCTCTAGCGGCTAAACGGTTCGTCCTAGAGCAAAAAGGACCTTATTCTGTGATCACTCAAATCATCGACTCTTTTTTTCGTTCTAGCGCCTAAACGGTGGGTCGTAGAGCAATACTGACTTGATTTTCGTGATCAGCGCATCGAGTTCTATAAGTATACAAGTAAAAAAAATTTAATTTTTATCTAAAACTTAAAATCGCTCTAGCGGCTAAACGGTTCGTCCTAGAGCAAAAAGGACCTTATTCTGTGATCACTCAAATCATCGACTCTTTTTTCCGTTCTAGCGCCTAAACGGTGGGTCGTAGAGCAATACTGACTTGATTTTCGTGATCAGCGCATCGAGTTCTATAAGAATACAAGTTCAAAATAATTTTAATTTTTTTAAATTTTTATCTAAAACTTAAAATCGCTCTAGCGGCTAAACGGTTCGTCCTAGAGCAAAAAGGACCTTATTCTGTGATCACTCAAGTCATCGACTCTTTTTTTCGTTCTAGCGCCTAAACGGTGAGTCGTAGAGCAATACTGACTTGATTTTCGTGATCAGCGCATCGAGTTCTATAAGAATACAAGTAAAAAAAAATTTAATTTTTATCTAAAACTTAAAATCGCTCTAGCGGCTAAACGGTTCGTCCTAGAGCAAAAAGGACCTTATTCTGTGATCACTCAAATCATCGACTCTTTTTTCCGTTCTAGCGCCTAAACGGTGGGTCGTAGAGCAATACTGACTTGATTTTCGTGATCAGCGCATCGAGTTCTATAAGAATACAAGTAAAAAAAAATTTAATTTTTATCTAAAACTTAAAATCGCTCTAGCGGCTAAACGGTTCGTCCTAGAGCAAAAAGGACCTTATTCTGTGATCACTCAAATCATCGACTCTTTTTTTCGTTCTAGCGCCTAAACGGTGGGTCGTAGAGCAATACTGACTTGATTTTCGTGATCAGCGCATCGAGTTCTATAAGAATACAAGTTCAAAATAATTTTAATTTTTTTAAATTTTTATCTAAAACTTAAAATCGCTCTAGCGGCTAAACGGTTCGTCCTAGAGCAAAAAGGACCTTATTCTGTGATCACTCAAATCATCGACTCTTTTTTCCGTTCTAGCGCCTAAACGGTGGGTCGTAGAGCAATACTGACTTGATTTTCGTGATCAGCGCATCGAGTTCTATAAGAATACAAGTAAAAAAAAAATTAATTTTTATCTAAAACTTAAAATCGCTCTAGCGGCTAAACGGTTCGTCCTAGAGCAAAAAGGACCTTATTCTGTGATCACTCAAATCATCGACTCTTTTTCTCGTTCTAGCGCCTAAACGGTGGGTCGTAGAGCAATACTGATTTGATTTTCGTGATCAGCGCATCGAGTTCTATAAGAATACAAGTAAAAAAAAATTTAATTTTTATCTAAAACTTAAAATCGCTCTAGCGGCTAAACGGTTCGTCCTAGAGCAAAAAGGACCTTATTCTGTGATCACTCAAATCATCGACTCTTTTTTTCGTTCTAGCGCCTAAACGGTGGGTCGTAGAGCAATACTGACTTGATTTTCGTGATCAGGGCATCGAGTTCTATAAGAATACAAGTTCAAAATAATTTTAATTTTTTTAAATTTTTATCTAAAACTTAAAATCGCTCTAGCGGCTAAACGGTTCGTCCTAGAGCAAAAAGGACCTTATTCTGTGATCACTCAAGTCATCGACTCTTTTTTTCGTTCTAGCGCCTAAACGGTGAGTCGTAGAGCAATACTGACTTGATTTTCGTGATCAGCGCATCGAGTTCTATAAGAATACAAGTAAAAAAAAATTTAATTTTTATCTAAAACTTAAAATCGCTCTAGCGGCTAAACGGTTCGTCCTAGAGCAAAAAGGACCTTATTCTGTGATCACTCAAATCATCGACTCTTTTTTCCGTTCTAGCGCCTAAACGGTGGGTCGTAGAGCAATACTGACTTGATTTTCGTGATCAGCGCATCGAGTTCTATAAGAATACAAGTAAAAAAAAATTTAATTTTTATCTAAAACTTAAAATCGCTCTAGCGGCTAAACGGTTCGTCCTAGAGCAAAAAGGACCTTATTCTGTGATCACTCAAATCATCGACTCTTTTTTTCGTTCTAGCGCCTAAACGGTGGGTCGTAGAGCAATACTGACTTGATTTTCGTGATCAGCGCATCGAGTTCTATAAGAATACAAGTTCAAAATAATTTTAATTTTTTTAAATTTTTATCTAAAACTTAAAATCGCTCTAGCGGCTAAACGGTTCGTCCTAGAGCAAAAAGGACCTTATTCTGTGATCACTCAAATCATCGACTCTTTTTTCCGTTCTAGCGCCTAAACGGTGGGTCGTAGAGCAATACTGACTTGATTTTCGTGATCAGCGCATCGAGTTCTATAAGAATACAAGTAAAAAAAAAATTAATTTTTATCTAAAACTTAAAATCGCTCTAGCGGCTAAACGGTTCGTCCTAGAGCAAAAAGGACCTTATTCTGTGATCACTCAAATCATCGACTCTTTTTCTCGTTCTAGCGCCTAAACGGTGGGTCGTAGAGCAATACTGATTTGATTTTCGTGATCAGCGCATCGAGTTCTATAAGAATACAAGTAAAAAAAAATTTAATTTTTATCTAAAACTTAAAATCGCTCTAGCGGCTAAACGGTTCGTCCTAGAGCAAAAAGGACCTTATTCTGTGATCACTCAAATCATCGACTCTTTTTTTCGTTCTAGCGCCTAAACGGTGGGTCGTAGAGCAATACTGACTTGATTTTCGTGATCAGGGCATCGAGTTCTATAAGAATACAAGTTCAAAATAATTTTAATTTTTTTAAATTTTTATCTAAAACTTAAAATCGCTCTAGCGGCTAAACGGTTCGTCCTAGAGCAAAAAGGACCTTATTCTGTGATCACTCAAGTCATCGACTCTTTTTTTCGTTCTAGCGCCTAAACGGTGAGTCGTAGAGCAATACTGACTTGATTTTCGTGATCAGCGCATCGAGTTCTATAAGAATACAAGTAAAAAAAAATTTAATTTTTATCTAAAACTTAAAATCGCTCTAGCGGCTAAACGGTTCGTCCTAGAGCAAAAAGGACCTTATTCTGTGATCACTCAAATCATCGACTCTTTTTTCCGTTCTAGCGCCTAAACGGTGGGTCGTAGAGCAATACTGACTTGATTTTCGTGATCAGCGCATCGAGTTCTATAAGAATACAAGTAAAAAAAAATTTAATTTTTATCTAAAACTTAAAATCGCTCTAGCGGCTAAACGGTTCGTCCTAGAGCAAAAAGGACCTTATTCTGTGATCACTCAAATCATCGACTCTTTTTTTCGTTCTAGCGCCTAAACGGTGGGTCGTAGAGCAATACTGACTTGATTTTCGTGATCAGCGCATCGAGTTCTATAAGAATACAAGTTCAAAATAATTTTAATTTTTTTAAATTTTTATCTAAAACTTAAAATCGCTCTAGCGGCTAAACGGTTCGTCCTAGAGCAAAAAGGACCTTATTCTGTGATCACTCAAATCATCGACTCTTTTTTCCGTTCTAGCGCCTAAACGGTGGGTCGTAGAGCAATACTGACTTGATTTTCGTGATCAGCGCATCGAGTTCTATAAGAATACAAGTAAAAAAAAAATTAATTTTTATCTAAAACTTAAAATCGCTCTAGCGGCTAAACGGTTCGTCCTAGAGCAAAAAGGACCTTATTCTGTGATCACTCAAATCATCGACTCTTTTTCTCGTTCTAGCGCCTAAACGGTGGGTCGTAGAGCAATACTGATTTGATTTTCGTGATCAGCGCATCGAGTTCTATAAGAATACAAGTAAAAAAAAATTTAATTTTTATCTAAAACTTAAAATCGCTCTAGCGGCTAAACGGTTCGTCCTAGAGCAAAAAGGACCTTATTCTGTGATCACTCAAATCATCGACTCTTTTTTTCGTTCTAGCGCCTAAACTGTGGGTCGTAGAGCAATACTGACTTGATTTTCGTGATCAGGGCATCGAGTTCTATAAGAATACAAGTTCAAAATAATTTTAATTTTTTTAAATTTTTATCTAAAACTTAAAATCGCTCTAGCGGCTAAACGGTTCGTCCTAGAGCAAAAAGGACCTTATTTTGTGATCACTCAAATCATCGACTCTTTTTTCCGTTCTAGCGCCTAAACGGTGGGTCGTAGAGCAATACTGACTTGATTTTCGTGATCAGCGCATCGAGTTCTATAAGAATACAAGTAAAAAAAAATTAATTTTTATCTAAAACTTAAAATCGCTCTAGCGGCTAAACGGTTCGTCCTAGAGCAAAATAGACCTTATTCTGTGATCACTCAAATCATCGACTCTTTTTTTCGTTCTAGCGCCTAAACGGTGGGTCGTAGAGCAATACTGACTTGATTTTCGTGATCAGCGCATCGAGTTTTATAAGAATACAAGTAAAAAAAAATTTAATTTTTATCTAAAACTTAAAATCGCTCTAGCGGCTAAACGGTTCGTCCTAGAGCAAAAAGGACCTTATTCTGTGATCACTCAAATCATCGACTCTTTTTTCCGTTCTAGCGCCTAAACGGTGGGTCGTAGAGCAATACTGACTTGATTTTCGTGATCAGCGCATCGAGTTCTATAAGAATACAAGTAAAAAAAATTTAATTTTTATCTAAAACTTAAAATCGCCCTAGCGGCTAAACGGTTCGTCCTAGAGCAAAAAGGACCTTATTCTGTGATCACTCAAATCATCGACTCTTTTTTCCGTTCTAGCGCCTAAACGGTGGGTCGTAGAGCAATACTGACTTGATTTTCGTGATCAGCGCATCGAGTTCTATAAGAATACAAGTAAAAAAAAATTTAATTTTTATCTAAAACTTAAAATCGCTCTAGCGGCTAAACGGTTCGTCCTAGAGCAAAAAGGACCTTATTCTGTGATCACTCAAATCATCGACTCTTTTTTTCGTTCTAGCGCCTAAACGGTGGGTCGTAGAGCAATACTGACTTGATTTTCGTGATCAGCGCATCGAGTTCTATAAGAATACAAGTAAAAAAAAATTTAATTTTTATCTAAAACTTAAAATCGCTCTAGCGGCTAAACGGTTCGTCCTAGAGCAAAAAGGACCTTATTCTGTGATCACTCAAATCATCGACTCTTTTTTTCGTTCTAGCGCCTAAACGGTGGGTCGTAGAGCAATACTGACTTGATTTTCGTGATCAGCGCATCGAGTTCTATAAGAATACAAGTAAAAAAAAATTTAATTTTTATCTAAAACTTAAAATCGCTCTAGCGGCTAAACGGTTCGTCCTAGAGCAAAAAGGACCTTATTCTGTGATCACTCAAATCATCGACTCTTTTTTTCGTTCTAGCGCCTAAACGGTGGGTCGTAGAGCAATACTGACTTGATTTTCGTGATCAGCGCATCGAGTTCTATAAGAATACAAGTAAAAAAAAATTTAATTTTTATCTAAAACTTAAAATCGCTCTAGCGGCTAAACGGTTCGTCCTAGAGCAAAAAGGACCTTATTCTGTGATCACTCAAATCATCGACTCTTTTTTTCGTTCTAGCGCCTAAACGGTGGGTCGTAGAGCAATACTGACTTGATTTTCGTGATCAGCGCATCGAGTTCTATAAGAATACAAGTAAAAAAAATTTAATTTTTATCTAAAACTTAAAATCGCTCTAGCGGCTAAACGGTTCGTCCTAGAGCAAAAAGGACCTTATTCTGTGATCACTCAAATCATCGACTCTTTTTTTCGTTCTAGCGCCTAAACGGTGGGTCGTAGAGCAATACTGACTTGATTTTCGTGATCAGCGCATCGAGTTCTATAAGAATACAAGTTCAAAATAATTTTAATTTTTTTAAATTTTTATCTAAAACTTAAAATCGCTCTAGCGGCTAAACGGTTCGTCCTAGAGCAAAAAGGACCTTATTCTGTGATCACTCAAGTCATCGACTCTTTTTTTCGTTCTAGCGCCTAAACGGTGAGTCGTAGAGCAATACTGACTTGATTTTCGTGATCAGCGCATCGAGTTCTATAAGAATACAAGTAAAAAAAAATTTAATTTTTATCTAAAACTTAAAATCGCTCTAGCGGCTAAACGGTTCGTCCTAGAGCAAAAAGGACCTTATTCTGTGATCACTCAAATCATCGACTCTTTTTTCCGTTCTAGCGCCTAAACGGTGGGTCGTAGAGCAATACTGACTTGATTTTCGTGATCAGCGCATCGAGTTCTATAAGAATACAAGTAAAAAAAAATTTAATTTTTATCTAAAACTTAAAATCGCTCTAGCGGCTAAACGGTTCGTCCTAGAGCAAAAAGGGCCTTATTCTGTGATCACTCAAATCATCGACTCTTTTTTTCGTTCTAGCGCCTAAACGGTGGGTCGTAGAGCAATACTGACTTGATTTTCGTGATCAGCGCATCGAGTTCTATAAGAATACAAGTTCAAAATAATTTTAATTTTTTTAAATTTTTATCTAAAACTTAAAATCGCTCTAGCGGCTAAACGGTTCGTCCTAGAGCAAAAAGGACCTTATTCTGTGATCACTCAAATCATCGACTCTTTTTTCCGTTCTAGCGCCTAAACGGTGGGTCGTAGAGCAATACTGACTTGATTTTCGTGATCAGCGCATCGAGTTCTATAAGAATACAAGTAAAAAAAAAATTAATTTTTATCTAAAACTTAAAATCGCTCTAGCGGCTAAACGGTTCGTCCTAGAGCAAAAAGGACCTTATTCTGTGATCACTCAAATCATCGACTCTTTTTCTCGTTCTAGCGCCTAAACGGTGGGTCGTAGAGCAATACTGATTTGATTTTCGTGATCAGCGCATCGAGTTCTATAAGAATACAAGTAAAAAAAAATTTAATTTTTATCTAAAACTTAAAATCGCTCTAGCGGCTAAACGGTTCGTCCTAGAGCAAAAAGGACCTTATTCTGTGATCACTCAAATCATCGACTCTTTTTTTCGTTCTAGCGCCTAAACGGTGGGTCGTAGAGCAATACTGACTTGATTTTCGTGATCAGGGCATCGAGTTCTATAAGAATACAAGTTCAAAATAATTTTAATTTTTTTAAATTTTTATCTAAAACTTAAAATCGCTCTAGCGGCTAAACGGTTCGTCCTAGAGCAAAAAGGACCTTATTTTGTGATCACTCAAATCATCGACTCTTTTTTCCGTTCTAGCGCCTAAACGGTGGGTCGTAGAGCAATACTGACTTGATTTTCGTGATCAGCGCATCGAGTTCTATAAGAATACAAGTAAAAAAAAATTAATTTTTATCTAAAACTTAAAATCGCTCTAGCGGCTAAACGGTTCGTCCTAGAGCAAAATAGACCTTATTCTGTGATCACTCAAATCATCGACTCTTTTTTTCGTTCTAGCGCCTAAACGGTGGGTCGTAGAGCAATACTGACTTGATTTTCGTGATCAGCGCATCGAGTTTTATAAGAATACAAGTAAAAAAAAATTTAATTTTTATCTAAAACTTAAAATCGCTCTAGCGGCTAAACGGTTCGTCCTAGAGCAAAAAGGACCTTATTCTGTGATCACTCAAATCATCGACTCTTTTTTTCGTTCTAGCGCCTAAACGGTGGGTCGTAGAGCAATACTGACTTGATTTTCGTGATCAGCGCATCGAGTTCTATAAGAATACAAGTAAAAAAAATTTAATTTTTATCTAAAACTTAAAATCGCCCTAGCGGCTAAACGGTTCGTCCTAGAGCAAAAAGGACCTTATTCTGTGATCACTCAAATCATCGACTCTTTTTTCCGTTCTAGCGCCTAAACGGTGGGTCGTAGAGCAATACTGACTTGATTTTCGTGATCAGCGCATCGAGTTCTATAAGAATACAAGTAAAAAAAAATTTAATTTTTATCTAAAACTTAAAATCGCTCTAGCGGCTAAACGGTTCGTCCTAGAGCAAAAAGGACCTTATTCTGTGATCACTCAAATCATCGACTCTTTTTTTCGTTCTAGCGCCTAAACGGTGGGTCGTAGAGCAATACTGACTTGATTTTCGTGATCAGCGCATCGAGTTCTATAAGAATACAAGTAAAAAAAAATTTAATTTTTATCTAAAACTTAAAATCGCTCTAGCGGCTAAACGGTTCGTCCTAGAGCAAAAAGGACCTTATTCTGTGATCACTCAAATCATCGACTCTTTTTTTCGTTCTAGCGCCTAAACGGTGGGTCGTAGAGCAATACTGACTTGATTTTCGTGATCAGCGCATCGAGTTCTATAAGAATACAAGTAAAAAAAAATTTAATTTTTATCTAAAACTTAAAATCGCTCTAGCGGCTAAACGGTTCGTCCTAGAGCAAAAAGGACCTTATTCTGTGATCACTCAAATCATCGACTCTTTTTTTCGTTCTAGCGCCTAAACGGTGGGTCGTAGAGCAATACTGACTTGATTTTCGTGATCAGCGCATCGAGTTCTATAAGAATACAAGTAAAAAAAAATTTAATTTTTATCTAAAACTTAAAATCGCTCTAGCGGCTAAACGGTTCGTCCTAGAGCAAAAAGGACCTTATTCTGTGATCACTCAAATCATCGACTCTTTTTTTCGTTCTAGCGCCTAAACGGTGGGTCGTAGAGCAATACTGACTTGATTTTCGTGATCAGCGCATCGAGTTCTATAAGAATACAAGTAAAAAAAAATTTAATTTTTATCTAAAACTTAAAATCGCTCTAGCGGCTAAACGGTTCGTCCTAGAGCAAAAAGGACCTTATTCTGTGATCACTCAAATCATCGACTCTTTTTTTCGTTCTAGCGCCTAAACGGTGGGTCGTAGAGCAATACTGACTTGATTTTCGTGATCAGCGCATCGAGTTCTATAAGAATACAAGTAAAAAAAAATTTAATTTTTATCTAAAACTTAAAATCGCTCTAGCGGCTAAACGGTTCGTCCTAGAGCAAAAAGGACCTTATTCTGTGATCACTCAAATCATCGACTCTTTTTTTCGTTCTAGCGCCTAAACGGTGGGTCGTAGAGCAATACTGACTTGATTTTCGTGATCAGCGCATCGAGTTCTATAAGAATACAAGTAAAAAAAATTTAATTTTTATCTAAAACTTAAAATCGCTCTAGCGGCTAAACGGTTCGTCCTAGAGCAAAAAGGACCTTATTCTGTGATCACTCAAATCATCGACTCTTTTTTTCGTTCTAGCGCCTAAACGGTGGGTCGTAGAGCAATACTGACTTGATTTTCGTGATCAGCGCATCGAGTTCTATAAGAATACAAGTTCAAAATAATTTTAATTTTTTTAAATTTTTATCTAAAACTTAAAATCGCTCTAGCGGCTAAACGGTTCGTCCTAGAGCAAAAAGGACCTTATTCTGTGATCACTCAAGTCATCGACTCTTTTTTTCGTTCTAGCGCCTAAACGGTGAGTCGTAGAGCAATACTGACTTGATTTTCGTGATCAGCGCATCGAGTTCTATAAGAATACAAGTAAAAAAAAATTTAATTTTTATCTAAAACTTAAAATCGCTCTAGCGGCTAAACGGTTCGTCCTAGAGCAAAAAGGACCTTATTCTGTGATCACTCAAATCATCGACTCTTTTTTCCGTTCTAGCGCCTAAACGGTGGGTCGTAGAGCAATACTGACTTGATTTTCGTGATCAGCGCATCGAGTTCTATAAGAATACAAGTAAAAAAAAATTTAATTTTTATCTAAAACTTAAAATCGCTCTAGCGGCTAAACGGTTCGTCCTAGAGCAAAAAGGGCCTTATTCTGTGATCACTCAAATCATCGACTCTTTTTTTCGTTCTAGCGCCTAAACGGTGGGTCGTAGAGCAATACTGACTTGATTTTCGTGATCAGCGCATCGAGTTCTATAAGAATACAAGTTCAAAATAATTTTAATTTTTTTAAATTTTTATCTAAAACTTAAAATCGCTCTAGCGGCTAAACGGTTCGTCCTAGAGCAAAAAGGACCTTATTCTGTGATCACTCAAATCATCGACTCTTTTTTCCGTTCTAGCGCCTAAACGGTGGGTCGTAGAGCAATACTGACTTGATTTTCGTGATCAGCGCATCGAGTTCTATAAGAATACAAGTAAAAAAAAAATTAATTTTTATCTAAAACTTAAAATCGCTCTAGCGGCTAAACGGTTCGTCCTAGAGCAAAAAGGACCTTATTCTGTGATCACTCAAATCATCGACTCTTTTTCTCGTTCTAGCGCCTAAACGGTGGGTCGTAGAGCAATACTGATTTGATTTTCGTGATCAGCGCATCGAGTTCTATAAGAATACAAGTAAAAAAAAATTTAATTTTTATCTAAAACTTAAAATCGCTCTAGCGGCTAAACGGTTCGTCCTAGAGCAAAAAGGACCTTATTCTGTGATCACTCAAATCATCGACTCTTTTTTTCGTTCTAGCGCCTAAACGGTGGGTCGTAGAGCAATACTGACTTGATTTTCGTGATCAGGGCATCGAGTTCTATAAGAATACAAGTTCAAAATAATTTTAATTTTTTTAAATTTTTATCTAAAACTTAAAATCGCTCTAGCGGCTAAACGGTTCGTCCTAGAGCAAAAAGGACCTTATTTTGTGATCACTCAAATCATCGACTCTTTTTTCCGTTCTAGCGCCTAAACGGTGGGTCGTAGAGCAATACTGACTTGATTTTCGTGATCAGCGCATCGAGTTCTATAAGAATACAAGTAAAAAAAAATTAATTTTTATCTAAAACTTAAAATCGCTCTAGCGGCTAAACGGTTCGTCCTAGAGCAAAATAGACCTTATTCTGTGATCACTCAAATCATCGACTCTTTTTTTCGTTCTAGCGCCTAAACGGTGGGTCGTAGAGCAATACTGACTTGATTTTCGTGATCAGCGCATCGAGTTTTATAAGAATACAAGTAAAAAAAAATTTAATTTTTATCTAAAACTTAAAATCGCTCTAGCGGCTAAACGGTTCGTCCTAGAGCAAAAAGGACCTTATTCTGTGATCACTCAAATCATCGACTCTTTTTTTCGTTCTAGCGCCTAAACGGTGGGTCGTAGAGCAATACTGACTTGATTTTCGTGATCAGCGCATCGAGTTCTATAAGAATACAAGTAAAAAAAATTTAATTTTTATCTAAAACTTAAAATCGCCCTAGCGGCTAAACGGTTCGTCCTAGAGCAAAAAGGACCTTATTCTGTGATCACTCAAATCATCGACTCTTTTTTCCGTTCTAGCGCCTAAACGGTGGGTCGTAGAGCAATACTGACTTGATTTTCGTGATCAGCGCATCGAGTTCTATAAGAATACAAGTAAAAAAAAATTTAATTTTTATCTAAAACTTAAAATCGCTCTAGCGGCTAAACGGTTCGTCCTAGAGCAAAAAGGACCTTATTCTGTGATCACTCAAATCATCGACTCTTTTTTTCGTTCTAGCGCCTAAACGGTGGGTCGTAGAGCAATACTGACTTGATTTTCGTGATCAGCGCATCGAGTTCTATAAGAATACAAGTAAAAAAAAATTTAATTTTTATCTAAAACTTAAAATCGCTCTAGCGGCTAAACGGTTCGTCCTAGAGCAAAAAGGACCTTATTCTGTGATCACTCAAATCATCGACTCTTTTTTTCGTTCTAGCGCCTAAACGGTGGGTCGTAGAGCAATACTGACTTGATTTTCGTGATCAGCGCATCGAGTTCTATAAGAATACAAGTAAAAAAAATTTAATTTTTATCTAAAACTTAAAATCGCTCTAGCGGCTAAACGGTTCGTCCTAGAGCAAAAAGGACCTTATTCTGTGATCACTCAAATCATCGACTCTTTTTTTCGTTCTAGCGCCTAAACGGTGGGTCGTAGAGCAATACTGACTTGATTTTCGTGATCAGCGCATCGAGTTCTATAAGAATACAAGTTCAAAATAATTTTAATTTTTTTAAATTTTTATCTAAAACTTAAAATCGCTCTAGCGGCTAAACGGTTCGTCCTAGAGCAAAAAGGACCTTATTCTGTGATCACTCAAGTCATCGACTCTTTTTTTCGTTCTAGCGCCTAAACGGTGAGTCGTAGAGCAATACTGACTTGATTTTCGTGATCAGCGCATCGAGTTCTATAAGAATACAAGTAAAAAAAAATTTAATTTTTATCTAAAACTTAAAATCGCTCTAGCGGCTAAACGGTTCGTCCTAGAGCAAAAAGGACCTTATTCTGTGATCACTCAAATCATCGACTCTTTTTTCCGTTCTAGCGCCTAAACGGTGGGTCGTAGAGCAATACTGACTTGATTTTCGTGATCAGCGCATCGAGTTCTATAAGAATACAAGTAAAAAAAAATTTAATTTTTATCTAAAACTTAAAATCGCTCTAGCGGCTAAACGGTTCGTCCTAGAGCAAAAAGGACCTTATTCTGTGATCACTCAAATCATCGACTCTTTTTTTCGTTCTAGCGCCTAAACGGTGGGTCGTAGAGCAATACTGACTTGATTTTCGTGATCAGCGCATCGAGTTCTATAAGAATACAAGTTCAAAATAATTTTAATTTTTTTAAATTTTTATCTAAAACTTAAAATCGCTCTAGCGGCTAAACGGTTCGTCCTAGAGCAAAAAGGACCTTATTCTGTGATCACTCAAATCATCGACTCTTTTTTCCGTTCTAGCGCCTAAACGGTGGGTCGTAGAGCAATACTGACTTGATTTTCGTGATCAGCGCATCGAGTTCTATAAGAATACAAGTAAAAAAAATTTTAATTTTTATCTAAAACTTAAAATCGCTCTAGCGGCTAAACGGTTCGTCCTAGAGCAAAAAGGACCTTATTCTGTGATCACTCAAATCATCGACTCTTTTTTCCGTTCTAGCGCCTAAACGGTGGGTCGTAGAGCAATACTGACTTGATTTTCGTGATCAGCGCATCGAGTTCTATAAGAATACAAGTAAAAAAAATTTAATTTTTATCTAAAACTTAAAATCGCTCTAGCGGCTAAACGGTTCGTCCTAGAGCAAAAAGGACCTTATTCTGTGATCACTCAAATCATCGACTCTTTTTTTCGTTCTAGCGCCTAAACGGTGGGTCGTAGAGCAATACTGACTTGATTTTCGTGATCAGCGCATCGAGTTCTATAAGAATACAAGTTCAAAATAATTTTAATTTTTTTAAATTTTTATCTAAAACTTAAAATCGCTCTAGCGGCTAAACGGTTCGTCCTAGAGCAAAAAGGACCTTATTCTGTGATCACTCAAATCATCGACTCTTTTTTTCGTTCTAGCGCCTAAACGGTGGGTCGTAGAGCAATACTGACTTGATTTTCGTGATCAGCGCATCGAGTTCTATAAGAATACAAGTAAAAAAAATTTTAATTTTTATCTAAAACTTAAAATCGCTCTAGCGGCTAAACGGTTCGTCCTAGAGCAAAAAGGACCTTATTCTGTGATCACGCAAATCATCGACTTTTTTTCTCGTTCTAGCGCCTAAACGGTGGGTCGTAGAGCAATACTGACTTGATTTTCGTGATCAGCGCATCGAGTTCTATAAGAATACAAGTAAAAAAAAATTTAATTTTTATCTAAAACTTAAAATCGCTCTAGCGGCTAAACGGTTCGTCCTAGAGCAAAAAGGACCTTATTCTGTGATCACTCAAATCATCGACTCTTTTTTTCGTTCTAGCGCCTAAACGGTGGGTCGTAGAGCAATACTGACTTGATTTTCGTGATCAGCGCATCGAGTTCTATAAGAATACAAGTTCAAAATAATTTTAATTTTTTTAAATTTTTATCTAAAACTTAAAATCGCTCTAGCGGCTAAACGGTTCGTCCTAGAGCAAAAAGGACCTTATTCTGTGATCACTCAAATCATCGACTCTTTTTTTCGTTCTAGCGCCTAAACGGTGGGTCGTAGAGCAATACTGACTTGATTTTCGTGATCAGCGCATCGAGTTCTATGAGAATACAAGTTCAAAATAATTTTAATTTTTTTAAATTTTTATCTAAAACTTAAAATCGCTCTAGCGGCTAAACGGTTCGTCCTAGAGCAAAAAGGACCTTATTCTGTGATCACTCAAATCATCGACTCTTTTTTTCGTTCTAGCGCCTAAACGGTGGGTCGTAGAGCAATACTGACTTGATTTTCGTGATCAGCGCATCGAGTTCTATAAGAATACAAGTAAAAAATTTTTTAATTTTTATCTAAAACTTAAAATCGCTCTAGCGGCTAAACGGTTCGTCATAGAGCAAAAAGGACCTTATTCTGTGATCACTCAAGTCATCGACTCTTTTTTTCGTTCTAGCGCCTAAACGGTGGGTCGTAGAGCAATACTGACTTGATTTTCGTGATCAGCGCATCGAGTTCTATAAGAATACAAGTTCAAAATAATTTTAATTTTTTTAAATTTTTATCTAAAACTTAAAATCGCTCTAGCGGATAAACGGTTCGTCCTAGAGCAAAAAGGACCTTATTCTGTGATCACTCAAATCATCGACTCTTTTTTCCGTTCTAGCGCCTAAACGGTGGGTCGTAGAGCAATACTGACTTGATTTTCGTGATCAGCGCATCGAGTTCTATAAGAATACAAGTAAAAAAAATTTTAATTTTTATCTAACACTTAAAATCGCTCTAGCGGCTAAACGGTTCGTCCTAGAGCAAAAAGGACCTTATTCTGTGATCACTCAAATCATCGACTCTTTTTTCCGTTCTAGCGCCTAAACGGTGGGTCGTAGAGCAATACTGACTTGATTTTCGTGATCAGCGCATCGAGTTCTATAAGAATACAAGTAAAAAAAAATTTAATTTTTATCTAAAACTTAAAATCGCTCTAGCGGCTAAACGGTTCGTCCTAGAGCAAAAAGGACCTTATTCTGTGATCACTCAAGTCATCGACTCTTTTTTTCGTTCTAGCGCCTAAACGGTGGGTCGTAGAGCAATACTGACTTGATTTTCGTGATCAGCGCATCGAGTTCTATAAGAATACAAGTTCAAAATAATTTTAATTTTTTTAAATTTTCATCTAAAACTTAAAATCGCTCTAGCGGCTAAACGGTTCGTCCTAGAGCAAAAAGGACCTTATTCTGTGATCACTCAAATCATCGACTCTTTTTTTTCGTTCTAGCGCCTAAACGGTGGGTCGTAGAGCAATACTGACTTGATTTTCGTGATCAGCGCATCGAGTTCTATAAGAATACAAGTTCAAAATAATTTTAATTTTTTTAAATTTTTATCTAAAACTTAAAATCGCTCTAGCGGCTAAACGGTTCGTCCTAGAGCAAAAAAGACCTTATTCTGTGATCACTCAAATCATCGACTCTTTTTTCCGTTCTAGCGCCTAAACGGTGGGTCGTAGAGCAATACTGACTTGATTTTCGTGATCAGCGCATCGAGTTCTATAAGAATACAAGTAAAAAAAATTTTAATTTTTATCTAAAACTTAAAATCGCTCTAGCGGCTAAACGGTTCGTCCTAGAGCAAAAAGGACCTTATTCTGTGATCACTCAAATCATCGACTCTTTTTTTCGTTCTAGCGCCTAAACGGTGGGTCGTAGAGCAATACTGACTTGATTTTCGTGATCAGCGCATCGAGTTCTATAAGAATACAAGTTCAAAATAATTTTAATTTTTTTAAATTTTTATCTAAAACTTAAAATCGCTCTAGCGGCTAAACGGTTCGTCCTAGAGCAAAAAGGACCTTATTCTGTGATCACTCAAATCATCGACTCTTTTTTCCGTTCTAGCGCCTAAACGGTGGGTCGTAGAGCAATACTGACTTGATTTTCGTGATCAGCGCATCGAGTTCTATAAGAATACAAGTAAAAAAAAATTTAATTTTTATCTAAAACTTAAAATCGCTCTAGCGGCTAAACGGTTCGTCCTAGAGCAAAAAGGACCTTATTCTGTGATCACTCAAATCATCGACTCTTTTTTTCGTTCTAGCGCCTAAACGGTGGGTCGTAGAGCAATACTGACTTGATTTTCGTGATCAGCGCATCGAGTTCTATAAGAATACAAGTAAAAAAATTTTTAATTTTTATCTAAAACTTAAAATCGCTCTAGCGGCTAAACGGTTCGTCCTAGAGCAAAAAGGACCTTATTCTGTGATCACTCAAATCATCGACTCTTTTTTTCGTTCTAGCGCCTAAACGGTGGGTCGTAGAGCAATACTGACTTGATTTTCGTGATCAGCGCATCGAGTTCTATAAGAATACAAGTAAAAAAAAATTTAATTTTTATCTAAAACTTAAAATCGCTCTAGCGGCTAAACGGTTCGTCCTAGAGCAAAAAGGACCTTATTCTGTGATCACTCAAATCATCGACTCTTTTTTTCGTTCTAGCGCCTAAACGGTGGGTCGTAGAGCAATACTGACTTGATTTTCGTGATCAGCCCATCGAGTTCTATAAGAATACAAGTTCAAAATAATTTTAATTTTTTTAAATTTTTATCTAAAATTTAAAATCGCTCTAGCGGCTAAACGGTTCGTCCTAGAGCAAAAAGGACCTTATTCTGTGATCACTCAAATCATCGACTCTTTTTTTCGTTCTAGCGCCTAAACGGTGGGTCGTAGAGCAATACTGACTTGATTTTCGTGATCAGCGCATCGAGTTCTATAAGAATACAAGTAAAAAAAATTTTTAATTTTTATCTAAAACTTAAAATCGCTCTAGCGGCTAAACGGTTCGTCCTAGAGCAAAAAGGACCTTATTCTGTGATCACTCAAATCATCGACTCTTTTTTCCGTTCTAGCGCCTAAACGGTGGGTCGTAGAGCAATACTGACTTGATTTTCGTGATCAGCGCATCGAGTTCTATAAGAATACAAGTAAAAAAAATTTTTAATTTTTATCTAAAACTTAAAATCGCTCTAGCGGCTAAACGGTTCGTCCTAGAGCAAAAAGGACCTTATTCTGTGATCACTCAAATCATCGACTCTTTTTTTCGTTCTAGCGCCTAAACGGTGGGTCGTAGAGCAATACTGACTTGATTTTCGTGATCAGCGCATCGAGTTCTATAAGAATACAAGTAAAAAAAATTTTAATTTTTATCTAAAACTTAAAATCGCTCTAGCGGCTAAACGGTTCGTCCTAGAGCAAAAAGGACCTTATTCTGTGATC
This sequence comes from Erpobdella octoculata, assembly GCA_963978895.1. Classification (NCBI taxonomy): domain Eukaryota; kingdom Metazoa; phylum Annelida; class Clitellata; order Hirudinida; family Erpobdellidae; genus Erpobdella; species Erpobdella octoculata. Next base: position 51,126,416 of record OZ022239.1, on the reverse strand, counting down.
ACTCAAATCATCGACTCTTCTTTTCGTTCTAGCGCCTAAACGGTGGGTCGTAGAGCAATACTGACTTGATTTTCGTGATCAGCCCATCGAGTTCTATAAGAATACAAGTTCAAAATAATTTTAATTTTTTTAAATTTTTATCTAAAACTTAAAATCGCTCTAGCGGCTAAACGGTTCGTCCTAGAGCAAAAAGGACCTTATTCTGTGATCACTCAAATCATCGACTCTTTTCTTCGTTCTAGCGCCTAAACGGTGGGTCGTAGAGCAATACTGACTTGATTTTCGTGATCAGCGCATCGAGTTCTATAAGAATACAAGTTCAAAATAATTTTAATTTTTTTAAATTTTTATCTAAAACTTAAAATCGCTCTAGCGGCTAAACGGTTCGTCCTAGAGCAAAAAGGACCTTATTCTGTGATCACTCAAATCATCGACTCTTTTATTCGTTCTAGCGCCTAAACGGTGGGTCGTAGAGCAATACTGACTTGATTTTCGTGATCAGCGCATCGAGTTCTATAAGAATACAAGTAAAAAAAATTTTAATTTTTATCTAAAACTTAAAATCGCTCTAGCGGCTAAACGGTTCGTCCTAGAGCAAAAAGGACCTTATTCTGTGATCACTCAAATCATCGAATCTTTTTTCCGTTCTAGCGCCTAAACGGTGGGTCGTAGAGCAATATTGACTTGATTTTCGTGATCAGCGCATCGAGTTCTATAAAAATACAAGTAAAAAAAAATTTAATTTTTATCTAAAACTTAAAATCGCTCTAGCGGCTAAACGGTTCGTCCTAGAGCAAAAAGGACCTTATTCTGTGATCACTCAAATCATCGACTCTTTTTGTCGTTCTAGCGCCTAAACGGTGGGTCGTAGAGCAATACTGACTTGATTTTCGTGATCAGCGCATCGAGTTCTATAAGAATACAAGTAAAAAAAAATTTAATTTTTATCTAAAACTTAAAATCGCTCTAGCGGCTAAACGGTTCGTCCTAGAGCAAAAAGGACCTTATTCTGTGATCACTCAAATCATCGACTCTTTTTTCCGTTCTAGCGCCTAAACGGTGGGTCGTAGAGCAATACTGACTTGATTTTCGTGATCAGCGCATCGAGTTCTATAAGAATACAAGTAAAAAAAATTTTAATTTTTATCTAAAACTTAAAATCGCTCTAGCGGCTAAACGGTTCGTCCTAGAGCAAAAAGGACCTTATTCTGTGATCACTCAAATCATCGACTCTTTTCTCCGTTCTAGCGCCTAAACGGTGGGTCGTAGAGCAATACTGACTTGATTTTCGTGATCAGCGCATCGAGTTCTATAAGAATACAAGTAAAAAAAAATTTAATTTTTATCTAAAACTTAAAATCGCTCTAGCGGCTAAACGGTTCGTCCTAGAGCAAAAAGGACCTTATTCTGTGATCACTCAAATCATCGACTCTTTTTTTCGTTCTAGCGCCTAAACGGTGGGTCGTAGAGCAATACTGACTTGATTTTCGTGATCAGCGCATCGAGTTCTATAAGAATACAAGTAAAAAAAAAATTAATTTTTATCTAAAACTTAAAATCGCTCTAGCGGCTAAACGGTTCGTCCTAGAGCAAAAAGGACCTTATTCTGTGATCACTCAAATCATCGACTCTTTTTTTCGTTCTAGCGCCTAAACGGTGGGTCGTAGAGCAATACTGACTTGATTTTCGTGATCAGCGCATCGAGTTCTATAAGAATACAAGTAAAAAAATTTTTAATTTTTATCTAAAACTTAAAATCGCTCTAGCGGCTAAACGGTTCGTCCTAGAGCAAAAAGGACCTTATTCTGTGATCACTCAAGTCATCGACTCTTTTTTCCGTTCTAGCGCCTAAACGGTGGGTCGTAGAGCAATACTGACTTGATTTTCGTGATCAGCGCATCGAGTTCTATAAGAATACAAGTTCAAAATAATTTTAATTTTTTTAAATTTTTATCTAAAACTTAAAATCGCTCTAGCGGCTAAACGGTTCGTCCTAGAGCAAAAAGGACCTTATTCTGTGATCACTCAAATCATCGACTCTTTTTTTCCTTCTAGCGCCTAAACGGTGGGTCGTAGAGCAATACTGACTTGATTTTCGTGATCAGCGCATCGAGTTCTATAAGAATACAAGTAAAAAAATTTTTAATTTTTATCTAAAACTTAAAATCGCTCTAGCGGCTAAACGGTTCGTCCTAGAGCAAAACGGACCTTATTCTGTGATCACTCAAATCATCGACTCTTTTTTTCGTTCTAGCGCCTAAACGGTGGGTCGTAGAGCAATACTGACTTGATTTTCGTGATCGGCGCATCGAGTTCTATAAGAATACAAGTAAAAAATTTTTTAATTTTTATCTAAAACTTAAAATCGCTCTAGCGGCTAAACGGTTCGTCCTAGAGCAAAAAGGACCTTATTCTGTGATCACTCAAGTCATCGACTCTTTTTTTCGTTCTAGCGCCTAAACGGTGGGTCGTAGAGCAATACTGACTTGATTTTCGTGATCAGCGCATCGAGTTCTATAAGAATACAAGTTCAAAATAATTTTAATTTTTTTAAATTTTTATCTAAAACTTAAAATCGCTCTAGCGGCTAAACGGTTCGTCCTAGAGCAAAAAGGACCTTATTCTGTGATCACTCAAGTCATCGACTCTTTTTTTCGTTCTAGCGCCTAAACGGTGGGTCGTAGAGCAATACTGACTTGATTTTCGTGATCAGCGCATCGAGTTCTATAAGAATACAAGTTCAAAATAATTTTAATTTTTTTAAATTTTTATCTAAAACTTAAAATCGCTCTAGCGGCTAAACGGTTCGTCCTAGAGCAAAAAGGACCTTATTCTGTGATCACTCAAATCATCGACTCTTTTTTTCGTTCTAGCGCCTAAACGGTGGGTCGTAGAGCAATACTGACTTGATTTTCGTGATCAGCGCATCGAGTTCTATAAGAATACAAGTAAAAAAAATTTTAATTTTTATCTAAAACTTAAAATCGCTCTAGCGGCTAAACGGTTCGTCCTAGAGCAAAAAGGACCTTATTCTGTGATCACTCAAATCATCGAATCTTTTTTTCGTTCTAGCGCCTAAACGGTGGGTCGTAGAGCAATATTGACTTGATTTTCGTGATCAGCGCATCGAGTTCTATAAAAATACAAGTAAAAAAAAATTTAATTTTTATCTAAAACTTAAAATCGCTCTAGCGGCTAAACGGTTCGTCCTAGAGCAAAAAGGACCTTATTCTGTGATCACTCAAATCATCGACTCTTTTTTCCGTTCTAGCGCCTAAACGGTGGGTCGTAGAGCAATACTGACTTGATTTTCGTGATCAGCGCATCGAGTTCTATAAGAATACAAGTTCAAAATAATTTTAATTTTTTTAAATTTTTATCTAAAACTTAAAATCGCTCTAGCGGCTAAACGGTTCGTCCTAGAGCAAAAAGGACCTTATTCTGTGATCACTCAAATCATCGACTCTTTTTTTCGTTCTAGCGCCTAAACGGTGGGTCGTAGAGCAATACTGACTTGATTTTCGTGATCAGCGCATCGAGTTCTATAAGAATACAAGTAAAAAAAATTTTAATTTTTATCTAAAACTTAAAATCGCTCTAGCGGCTAAACGGTTCGTCCTAGAGCAAAAAGGACCTTATTCTGTGATCACTCAAATCATCGAATCTTTTTTTCGTTCTAGCGCCTAAACGGTGGGTCGTAGAGCAATATTGACTTGATTTTCGTGATCAGCGCATCGAGTTCTATAAAAATACAAGTAAAAAAAAATTTAATTTTTATCTAAAACTTAAAATCGCTCTAGCGGCTAAACGGTTCGTCCTAGAGCAAAAAGGACCTTATTCTGTGATCACTCAAATCATCGACTCTTTTTGTCGTTCTAGCGCCTAAACGGTAGGTCGTAGAGCAATACTGACTTGATTTTCGTGATCAGCGCATCGAGTTCTATAAGAATACAAGTAAAAAAAAATTTAATTTTTATCTAAAACTTAAAATCGCTCTAGCGGCTAAACGGTTCGTCCTAGAGCAAAAAGGACCTTATTCTGTGATCACTCAAATCATCGACTCTTTTTTCCGTTCTAGCGCCTAAACGGTGGGTCGTAGAGCAATACTGACTTGATTTTCGTGATCAGCGCATCGAGTTCTATAAGAATACAAGTAAAAAAAATTTTAATTTTTATCTAAAACTTAAAATCGCTCTAGCGGCTAAACGGTTCGTCCTAGAGCAAAAAGGACCTTATTCTGTGATCACTCAAATCATCGACTCTTTTTTCCGTTCTAGCGCCTAAACGGTGGGTCGTAGAGCAATACTGACTTGATTTTCGTGATCAGCGCATCGAGTTCTATAAGAATACAAGTAAAAAAAAATTTAATTTTTATCTAAAACTTAAAATCGCTCTAGCGGCTAAACGGTTCGTCCTAGAGCAAAAAGGACCTTATTCTGTGATCACTCAAATCATCGACTCTTTTTTCCGTTCTAGCGCCTAAACGGTGGGTCGTAGAGCAATACTGACTTGATTTTCGTGATCAGCGCATCGAGTTCTATAAGAATACAAGTAAAAAAAAAATTAATTTTTATCTAAAACTTAAAATCGCTCTAGCGGCTAAACGGTTCGTCCTAGAGCAAAAAGGACCTTATTCTGTGATCACTCAAATCATCGACTCTTTTTTTCGTTCTAGCGCCTAAACGGTGGGTCGTAGAGCAATACTGACTTGATTTTCGTGATCAGCGCATCGAGTTCTATAAGAATACAAGTAAAAAAATTTTTAATTTTTATCTAAAACTTAAAATCGCTCTAGCGGCTAAACGGTTCGTCCTAGAGCAAAACGGACCTTATTCTGTGATCACTCAAATCATCGACTCTTTTTTCCGTTCTAGCGCCTAAACGGTGGGTCGTAGAGCAATACTGACTTGATTTTCGTGATCGGCGCATCGAGTTCTATAAGAATACAAGTAAAAAAAAATTTAATTTTTATCTAAAACTTAAAATCGCTCTAGCGGCTAAACGGTTCGTCCTAGAGCAAAAAGGACCTTATTCTGTGATCACTCAAATCATCGACTCTTTTTTTCGTTCTAGCGCCTAAACGGTGGGTCGTAGAGCAATACTGACTTGATTTTCGTGATCAGCGCATCGAGTTCTATAAGAATACAAGTAAAAAAAAATTTAATTTTTATCTAAAACTTAAAATCGCTCTAGCGGCTAAACGGTTCGTCCTAGAGCAAAAAGGACCTTATTCTGTGATCACTCAAATCATCGACTCTTTTTTTCGTTCTAGCGCCTAAACGGTGGGTCGTAGAGCAATACTGACTTGATTTTCGTGATCAGCGCATCGAGTTCTATAAGAATACAAGTAAAAAAAATTTAATTTTTATCTAAAACTTAAAATCGCTCTAGCGGCTAAACGGTTCGTCCTAGAGCAAAAAAGACCTTATTCTGTGATCACTCGAATCATCGACTCTTTTCTTCGTTCTAGCGCCTAAACGGTGGGTCGTAGAGCAATACTGACTTGATTTTCGTGATCAGCGCATCGAGTTCTATAAGAATACAAGTTCAAAATAATTTTAATTTTTTTAAATTTTTATCTAAAACTTAAAATCGCTCTAGCGGCTAAACGGTTCGTCCTAGAGCAAAAAGGACCTTATTCTGTGATCACTCAAATCATCGACTCTTTTTTTCGTTCTAGCGCCTAAACGGTGGGTCGTAGAGCGTAAAAAAAGTAAAAAAAAATTTAATTTTTATCTAAAACTTAAAATCGCTCTAGCGGCTAAACGGTTCGTCCTAGAGCAAAAAGGACCTTATTCTGTGATCACTCAAATCATCGACTCTTTTTTTCGTTCTAGCGCCTAAACGGTGGGTCGTAGAGCAATACTGACTTGATTTTCGTGATCAGCGCATCGAGTTCTATAAGAATACAAGTAAAAAAAATTTAATTTTTATCTAAAACTTAAAATCGCTCTAGCGGCTAAACGGTTCGTCCTAGAGCAAAAAGGACCTTATTCTGTGATCACTCAAATCATCGACTCTTTTCTTCGTTCTAGCGCCTAAACGGTGGGTCGTAGAGCAATACTGACTTGATTTTCGTGATCAGCGCATCGAGTTCTATAAGAATACAAGTAAAAAAATTTTTAATTTTTATCTAAAACTTAAAATCGCTCTAGCGGCTAAACGGTTCGTCCTAGAGCAAAAAGGACCTTATTCTGTGATCACTCAAGTCATCGACTCTTTTCTTCGTTCTAGCGCCTAAACGGTGGGTCGTAGAGCAATACTGACTTGATTTTCGTGATCAGCGCATCGAGTTCTATAAGAATACAAGTTCAAAATAATTTTAATTTTTTTAAATTTTTATCTAAAACTTAAAATCGCTCTAGCGGCTGAACGGTTCGTCCTAGAGCAAAAAGGACCTTATTCTGTGATCACTCAAATCATCGACTCTTTTTTTCGTTCTAGCGCCTAAACGGTGGGTCGTAGAGCAATACTGACTTGATTTTCGTGATCAGCGCATCGAGTTCTATAAGAATACAAGTAAAAAAAATTTAATTTTTATCTAAAACTTAAAATCGCTCTAGCGGCTAAACGGTTCGTCCTAGAGCAAAAAGGACCTTATTCTGTGATCACTCAAATCATCGACTCTTTTCTTCGTTCTAGCGCCTAAACGGTGGGTCGTAGAGCAATACTGACTTGATTTTCGTGATCAGCGCATCGACTTCTATAAGAATACAAGTAAAAAAATTTTTAATTTTTATCTAAAACTTAAAATCGCTCTAGCGGCTAAACGGTTCGTCCTAGAGCAAAAAGGACCTTATTCTGTGATCACTCAAGTCATCGACTCTTTTTTTCGTTCTAGCGCCTAAACGGTGGGTCGTAGAGCAATACTGACTTGATTTTCGTGATCAGCGCATCGAGTTCTATAAGAATACAAGTTCAAAATAATTTTAATTTTTTTAAATTTTTATCTAAAACTTAAAATCGCTCTAGCGGCTGAACGGTTCGTCCTAGAGCAAAAAGGACCTTATTCTGTGATCACTCAAATCATCGACTCTTTTTTCCGTTCTAGCGCCTAAACGGTGGGTCGTAGAGCAATACTGACTTGATTTTCGTGATCAGCGCATCGAGTTCTATAAGAATACAAGTAAAAAAAATTTAATTTTTATCTAAAACTTAAAATCGCTCTAGCGGCTAAACGGTTCGTCCTAGAGCAAAAAGGACCTTATTCTGTGATCACTCAAATCATCGACTCTTTTCTTCGTTCTAGCGCCTAAACGGTGGGTCGTAGAGCAATACTGACTTGATTTTCGTGATCAGCGCATCGAGTTCTATAAGAATACAAGTTCAAAATAATTTTAATTTTTTTAAATTTTTATCTAAAACTTAAAATCGCTCTAGCGGCTAAACGGTTCGTCCTAGAGCAAAAAGGACCTTATTCTGTGATCACTCAAATCATCGACTCTTTTTTTCGTTCTAGCGCCTAAACGGTGGGTCGTAGAGCAATACTGACTTGATTTTCGTGATCAGCGCATCGAGTTCTATAAGAATACAAGTAAAAAAAAATTTAATTTTTATCTAAAACTTAAAATCGCTCTAGCGGCTAAACGGTTCGTCCTAGAGCAAAAAAGACCTTATTCTGTGATCACTCAAATCATCGACTCTTTTCTTCGTTCTAGCGCCTAAACGGTGGGTCGTAGAGCAATACTGACTTGATTTTCGTGATCAGCGCATCGAGTTCTATAAGAATACAAGTAAAAAAATTTTTAATTTTTATCTAAAACTTAAAATCGCTCTAGCGGCTAAACGGTTCGTCCTAGAGCAAAAAGGACCTTATTCTGTGATCACTCAAGTCATCGACTCTCTTTTTCGTTCTAGCGCCTAAACGGTGGGTCGTAGAGCAATACTGACTTGATTTTCGTGATCAGCGCATCGAGTTCTATAAGAATACAAGTTCAAAATAATTTTAATTTTTTTAAATTTTTATCTAAAACTTAAAATCGCTCTAGCGGCTAAACGGTTCGTCCTAGAGCAAAAAGGACCTTATTCTGTTATCACTCAAATCATCGACTCTTTTTTTCGTTCTAGCGCCTAAACGGTGGGTCGTAGAGCAATACTGACTTGATTTTCGTGATCAGCGCATCGAGTTCTATAAGAATACAAGTAAAAAAAAAATTAATTTTAATCTAAAACTTAAAATCGCTCTAGCGGCTAAACGGTTCGTCCTAGAGCAAAAAGGACCTTATTCTGTGATCACTCAAATCATCGACTCTTTTTTTCGTTCTAGCGCCTAAACGGTGGGTCGTAGAGCAATACTGACTTGATTTTCGTGATCAGCGCATCGAGTTCTATAAGAATACAAGTAAAAAAAAATTTAATTTTTATCTAAAACTTAAAATCGCTCTAGCGGCTAAACGGTTCGTCCTAGAGCAAAAAGGACCTTATTCTGTGATCACTCAAATCATCGACTCTTTTTTTCGTTCTAGCGCCTAAACGGTGGGTCGTAGAGCAATACTGACTTGATTTTCGTGATCAGCGCATCGAGTTCTATAAGAATACAAGTAAAAAAAATTTTAATTTTTATCTAAAACTTAAAATCGCTCTAGCGGCTAAACGGTTCGTCCTAGAGCAAAAAGGACCTTATTCTGTGATCACTCAAGTCATCGACTCTTTTCTTCGTTCTAGCGCCTAAACGGTGGGTCGTAGAGCAATACTGACTTGATTTTCGTGATCAGCGCATCGAGTTCTATAAGAATACAAGTTCAAAATAATTTTAATTTTTTTAAATTTTTATCTAAAACTTAAAATCGCTCTAGCGGCTGAACGGTTCGTCCTAGAGCAAAAAGGACCTTATTCTGTGATCACTCAAATCATCGACTCTTTTTTTCGTTCTAGCGCCTAAACGGTGGGTCGTAGAGCAATACTGACTTGATTTTCGTGATCAGCGCATCGAGTTCTATAAGAATACAAGTAAAAAAAATTTAATTTTTATCTAAAACTTAAAATCGCTCTAGCGGCTAAACGGTTCGTCCTAGAGCAAAAAGGACCTTATTCTGTGATCACTCAAATCATCGACTCTTTTCTTCGTTCTAGCGCCTAAACGGTGGGTCGTAGAGCAATACTGACTTGATTTTCGTGATCAGCGCATCGAGTTCTATAAGAATACAAGTTCAAAATAATTTTAATTTTTTTAAATTTTTATCTAAAACTTAAAATCGCTCTAGCGGCTAAACGGTTCGTCCTAGAGCAAAAAGGACCTTATTCTGTGATCACTCAAATCATCGACTCTTTTTTTCGTTCTAGCGCCTAAACGGTGGGTCGTAGAGCAATACTGACTTGATTTTCGTGATCAGCGCATCGAGTTCTATAAGAATACAAGTAAAAAAAAATTTAATTTTTATCTAAAACTTAAAATCGCTCTAGCGGCTAAACGGTTCGTCCTAGAGCAAAAAAGACCTTATTCTGTGATCACTCAAATCATCGACTCTTTTCTTCGTTCTAGCGCCTAAACGGTGGGTCGTAGAGCAATACTGACTTGATTTTCGTGATCAGCGCATCGAGTTCTATAAGAATACAAGTAAAAAAATTTTTAATTTTTATCTAAAACTTAAAATCGCTCTAGCGGCTAAACGGTTCGTCCTAGAGCAAAAAGGACCTTATTCTGTGATCACTCAAGTCATCGACTCTCTTTTTCGTTCTAGCGCCTAAACGGTGGGTCGTAGAGCAATACTGACTTGATTTTCGTGATCAGCGCATCGAGTTCTATAAGAATACAAGTTCAAAATAATTTTAATTTTTTTAAATTTTTATCTAAAACTTAAAATCGCTCTAGCGGCTAAACGGTTCGTCCTAGAGCAAAAAGGACCTTATTCTGTTATCACTCAAATCATCGACTCTTTTTTTCGTTCTAGCGCCTAAACGGTGGGTCGTAGAGCAATACTGACTTGATTTTCGTGATCAGCGCATCGAGTTCTATAAGAATACAAGTAAAAAAAAAATTAATTTTAATCTAAAACTTAAAATCGCTCTAGCGGCTAAACGGTTCGTCCTAGAGCAAAAAGGACCTTATTCTGTGATCACTCAAATCATCGACTCTTTTTTTCGTTCTAGCGCCTAAACGGTGGGTCGTAGAGCAATACTGACTTGATTTTCGTGATCAGCGCATCGAGTTCTATAAGAATACAAGTAAAAAAAAATTTAATTTTTATCTAAAACTTAAAATCGCTCTAGCGGCTAAACGGTTCGTCCTAGAGCAAAAAGGACCTTATTCTGTGATCACTCAAATCATCGACTCTTTTTTTCGTTCTAGCGCCTAAACGGTGGGTCGTAGAGCAATACTGACTTGATTTTCGTGATCAGCGCATCGAGTTCTATAAGAATACAAGTAAAAAAAATTTTAATTTTTATCTAAAACTTAAAATCGCTCTAGCGGCTAAACGGTTCGTCCTAGAGCAAAAAGGACCTTATTCTGTGATCACTCAAATCATCGACTCTTTTTTTCGTTCTAGCGCCTAAACGGTGGGTCGTAGAGCAATACTGACTTGATTTTCGTGATCAGCGCATCGAGTTCTATAAGAATACAAGTAAAAAAAAATTTAATTTTTATCTAAAACTTAAAATCGCTCTAGCGGCTAAACGGTTCGTCCTAGAGCAAAAAGGACCTTATTCTGTGATCACTCAAATCATCGACTCTTTTTTCCGTTCTAGCGCCTAAACGGTGGGTCGTAGAGCAATACTGACTTGATTTTCGTGATCAGCGCATCGAGTTCTATAAGAATACAAGTAAAAAAAAATTTAATTTTTATCTAAAACTTAAAATCGCTCTAGCGGCTAAACGGTTCGTCCTAGAGCAAAAAGGACCTTATTCTGTGATCACTCAAATCATCGACTCTTTTTTTCGTTCTAGCGCCTAAACGGTGGGTCGTAGAGCAATACTGACTTGATTTTCGTGATCAGCGCATTGAGTTCTATAAGAATACAAGTAAAAAAAAATTTAATTTTTATCTAAAACTTAAAATCGCTCTAGCGGCTAAACGGTTCGTCCTAGAGCAAAAAGGACCTTATTCTGTGATCACTCAAATCATCGACTCTTTTTTTCGTTCTAGCGCCTAAACGGTGGGTCGTAGAGCAATACTGACTTGATTTTCGTGATCAGCCCATCGAGTTCTATAAGAATACAAGTTCAAAATAATTTTAATTTTTTTAAATTTTTATCTAAAACTTAAAATCGCTCTAGCGGCTAAACGGTTCGTCCTAGAGCAAAAAGGACCTTATTCTGTGATCACTCAAATCATCGACTCTTTTCTTCGTTCTAGCGCCTAAACGGTGGGTCGTAGAGAAAAACTGACTTGATTTTCGTGATCAGCGCATCGAGTTCTATAAGAATACAATTTCAAAATAATTTTAATTTTTTTAAATTTTTATCTAAAACTTAAAATCGCTCTAGCGGCTAAACGGTTCGTCCTAGAGTGAAAAGGACCTTATTCTGTGATCAATCAAATCATCGACTCTTTTTTTCGTTCTAGCGCCTAAACGGTGCGTCGTAAAGCAAAACTGACTTGATTTTCGTGATCAGCGCATCGAGTTCTATAAGAATACAAGTTCAAAATAATTTTAATTTTTTTTAAATTTTTATCTAAAACTTAAAATCGCTCTAGCGGCTAAACGGTTCGTCCTAGAGCAAAACGGACCTTATTCTGTGATCACTCAAATCATCGACTCTTTTTTCGTTCTATCGCCTAAACGGTGGGTCGTAGAGCAATACTGACTTGATTTTCGTGATCAGCGCATCGAGTTCTATAAGAATACAAGTTCAAAATAATTTTAATTTTTTTAAATTTTTATCTAAAACTTAAAATCGCTCTAGCGGCTAAACGGTTCGTCCTAGAGTGAAAAGGACCTTATTCTGTGATCACTCAAATCATCGACTCTTTTTTTCGTTCTAGCGCCTAAACGGTGCGTCGTGGAGCAAAACTGAGTTGATTTTAAAACTTTTATTTAGCTTACAATCTCTGTTTGTGGCTTTCTCTGTACGCAAATCTGGCACGTAAAATTTAACTAGCTTTTTGACTAGCTAGGAAGCTGAAACTTTCAGCATAGCTTTATTTTGGATGACAATACATGATTAAAAAAAACCTAATTTGAACATTTTTCGTATTTCTAAATCGAGTGCATTTGAAATAAAAGTTTGTGATGAAAACCTCGTTTTTCCTTTACTTGTTTCGTTATTGATTGCTGTTGAAATTATGATTAAGACCGTACTTGATTACAGCATACTACATACTATTACGTTATTAGTATGACACCAGTATAACTCTGATAGATAAATTCTATTTCAAGCATTAATTATCGCTAAGTCGGCTATGGCTATTTACAGATTTCAATATGTACCTCTCAATTAACCCCATAAAAAACTAATGCAGAGGAAAATATCACAACTTAAACAACAATCATAAAACCACCTTACCTTGTGTTCAATATTTATTTTAATTCTGTATAATAAACTTATTAACTGGATAAGTTATTATGTAAGCTAAACCAATTTGTTAAAGAAACGCAATTGAGAGATGGTGACTAGTAAGGCAAAAAAATATGTAAATGTTTTTATGCTAATGTAAGAAGTCTGGCTAATAGGATAAAAATGGCTAAATTGGAAATATATGTGAAAAATGAAAACCCAGATATTATTGGCTTAACAGAAACCTGGACAAACAATAAAATCAGTGATGATGAACTAAAGTTAGTAGGCTATGATATGTTTAGAAAAGACAGAGAAAATCAAAAGAATACTGGCCATGGTGCTGGGGGTGTACTGTTGTATGTGAAAAATGATTTGAATGCAGTGCAAAGAGAGGACCTAAACAACAGAAAATTTAAAGAAAGCGTGTGGTGTGAATTGAAGCTGAAAACATATAAATTAATAATTGGGGTTTGCTACAGAACTCCGAGTTCTAATGAAGATGCAGTCAAGGGATTGTGTGAATTGATTTCCAAGGCAAATGAAAAGCCAGTGATCATTATAGGAGATTTTAATTACCACGTTAATTGGGATACTCTTGAGGGTCAGACACACAAAGACGAGCAATTTCTACACTTCATTAATGATGAATTTTTGACACAGCTGATCAGAGCACCAACAAGAGGAAGAAATACTCTTGACATATTATTAACTTGTGAAGAAAATATAGTTGAAAATATAATAGTGGGTGAATGTTTTGGTACAAGTCACCACCAGATTATCAGATGGGATTTGACAATAAGTGATATTAAGCAAACATCAAAAGATGTTAGATACAACTACTTCAAGGCTGATTATGATAACATAAGAAAATGTATCATAAATAAAAATTTAATGAGCAAAATAACTGGATTGAATGTAGAAAGTAGCTGGAAAGTGTTTATTCAAAGCATGCAAGAAGTCATTGAGGGACAGGTTCCAATTCAGAAAAACTGGAATAATAAAAATCCATGGATGACGAGACTGATAATTAAAAAGCAAAGAGCAAAATGTAAAGTATGGAAAAAATATCGAGATCTAAATTGTACTATTGGAAGGGATAATTCAAACACAGAAAAAATAAAGGAATTAAAAGAAAAATACAAAAAGAAAAGAAATGAAGTGAAGTGAAATAAACAATTAAAATGGCCATATTGGAGTATGAACAGAAACTGGCAAACAATATAAAAATGGATTGCAAAAGTTTTTACAAATATGTGAGAAGTAGACAGAAGAAAAAAGACAAAGTAGGTCCATTAAAAGATGACAAAGGGCAGGTAATAACGAACGATGAAGAAACAGCAGACATTCTAAATAACTACTTTGGATCTGTTTTTAATAAAGAAGATATCCAAAATATCCCTAAGGCTACAGATTTGTTTCAAAGTGATACAGACGAATTAACAACTGAAGTTGTTTTTACAAAAATGAAAGTTGTTGAAATGCTAAGAAAATTGAAAACTGATAAAAGCCCTGGGATGGATGAGCTGCACCCGAAGTTCTTGCTTGAGGTCAGAAATGAGATCGGAGATATGCTGGCAGAATTGATGAATAGGTCAATGCAAACTGGGGAGGTCCCGCAGGACTGGAGGGATGCTGTTGTGGTGCCACTGTTCAAAAAAGGCAACAGAAGCGAAGCATGCAATTACAGACCAGTTAGTCTTACCAGTATTGCTTGTAAAATTATGGAAAAAATGATCAAAAATGAAATTGTGATTCATCTGGAGAAATATAAATTAATTAAAGATAGTCAGCATGGATTTGTGAAGATCGTGTTTGTCAAATTTGTTGGATTTGTTGAGGTTTATGGAGGTATGGATGCATGTCAGTCGGTGGATGTGATTTATTTAGATTTTGCCAAGGCCTTCGACACGGTTCCTCATAAAGGTTGTCTTCAAAGTTGAAAGCAGTTGGTATAGGTGGTAATCTGTTAAGGTGGATAGATTGCTGATTGCTGGATAGAAGACAAAAAGTGGGAGTGAGAGGAAGTTTCTCGAAATGGATGAAAATAACCAGTGGAGTGTCTCAAGGTTCTGTGCTTGGACCACTTCTTTTTGTTGTCTATATAAATGACCTTGATGAAGGAATAGCAGCTAAAATATCAAAATTTGCTGACGACACTAAATTATGCAAAACAGTGTGCAATAGTGACGATGTCGAAGTGCTGAGAAACGATCTTGTGCAATTATTCAAATGGTCGCAGGAATGGCAGATGCGGTTCAATGTTGACAAGTGTCATGTTATGCACTTGGGTAGAAGAAATCCAAGATATAAATACGAGTTAGAAGGGATACAGCTAAAAGAAACGAAAGAAGAAAAAGATCTTGGCGTATTAGTAAATGAAGATGCTAAACAGTCTAGACAATGTGCAGAGGTTGCAAAGAAGGGAAACAGAATTTTGGGCATGATCAAAAGAACCATAGTCAGCAGAGATAAAGATACAGTTTTAAGATTGTATAAATCTCTAGTTAGGCCACACTTAGAATACTGTGTGCAGGCATGGAGCCCTTGTCTCAAAAAAGATATCTACATAATTGAAAAAGTGCAAAGACGAGCTACAAAGATGATTGCCTAGTTAAAAGGACTGAATTATGAACAACGTTTGAGTAGATGTAATCTGACCACACTTGAAAAGAGGAGGACTAGAGGAGACTTACAAATTATTGAACGGATTGGTTGACCTAAATCCGGAAAGATTTCTTGAGAGATCGAGATACAAAAGTACCAGAGGGCACAACTTTAAGCTATATAAGAAAAGGGAGAGTTCAATGAAACAAAAATTCTTCAGTGCAAGAGTGACGAATGAATGGAATAAATTGGAGAATGAAGTTGTGAATGCTGAAACTGTTGAAGAATTTAAAATTAAATTATGTAAATATGGTTTTTAAATGTTTGATGGTGGATCTCACACACTATTATTATTAATTGTTCTGATTCACTTTAAAATAAACGTTATGTTATGTTATGTTAGTACTATATGCTGGGGATGGGTCGGAAGTTCCAATAGGGCGGCCACACTTCTACCAACAAAAATTTAAAACATTCGACAATGTTGCTAGTTTCCAACGTTGAACCACCGCTGTCTCGAACTGAAATGATACAAAAAGCAAAACCCGTTTGCAGTTGGCTTGTTTGAAATTAAATGCACGCATAACCGAGTCAGAAAAACAACTTTGAAAATTTGTATAAAATATTTAAATATAAATATTTAGTGATGTACACTGCCAGCTTTTTCAGGGGTAAAATTATTCAAACAAACCGTTTGGATTGAGTTAATACTAAACTTCCTATTTTAGCACCACCAAATTAAAAACATAAAAAATTCCTTTAATGTTTGACAGTCCAAACCATGTTTCGTTCCATACTTGAGTTTCCAGTGTTGTTCGGTAACGAAGTAAAAGTAACGCGTTACTTTACTTAAGTACATCAGACGTACTTTTTGCCTGTAACGGAGTACAGATTATTTTCAGTACTTTTTACTTGTAACGAAGTAATATTTTCGGACTTACTTTTACTTCGTTACTTTTCCAGGACAAACCGTTACAAAGTACTGTAAAAAATTAATAAAACGACATAAAGTCTAAATCGATGATTATTAACGTATGCATTTTCGAACCCCATTTTACTTTTATGTTAGCAGTTAGTAGTATTGAAGCTTGTGGTTGGAGCTAAGATTTTCGCGGTCATACATGTTTTTGTGTACAATAGATTGTTCGAGATTACCTACTATGGAATCTTCCAAAGGAGCGAACGTGAGCAGTGGTGGCGATGATAGGCGCGTAACAACAATGAACTTAATAAAGAACTCCCATGGCCATATTTAGTTAAAATGTTCAGATTTCAATCGATGGAAGCTAAAACGTTCAGATTCACATGCTTGCTGGGCAAACCTAAAGTAAAGTAATTATGTGTTTAGCATTCCACAATTCTCCGTCAAACTTGAAGAAACACGTGATACGCGTGCATCCAGCGCATGTATCGAAATACGAAAAATTGACAAAAAGGCACGTAAAAATAGAATTTTTTCATTAGTTTGCGTGTTATCAATTAGTTTATCAGTTTTATCAATGCAGTAGCGTTTGAAAGACGATGGAATTATGATAAAATAGAGTTAGATGATTGACGAATGACCATTACTGCCATTACACAAAGCGGCTTCAGTACTTTTACTTTTTACTTTAAAAGTAACTTTAAAATGCTGTTACTTTTTACTTTTACTTAAGTACATTTTTTAGAAAATACTTTTACTTTTACTTAAGTAACTTTTTGAGGCGTTACTTGTACTTTTACTTAAGTACTGAAACACAGTACTTTTTCCAACACTGTGAGTTTCAACTCCATTTAAACAAATTCAAATATGCAACCAAACACTACCTGCCTGTTCACCAAATCTCGAATGACATTCATTAAAGTTATTGAAATTATAATTTATATAAAATAAGGTTTTGAAAAAAAAAGTTGTTAATCTGCCCCCGAAACTGCACTGTGTGAATAAACTAACATATGAATGACAACTGACTTCACATCTCCCTGGTGGTGATATTTGTCATTTTAAACCAATTAAATTTAAAAAAAAACTACAGTTAATAATAAATTACCAGATGGTCTCGGTTATTTGCAGAAAATAATCAACCAGCCAATCAGTCTTACAAAACAATCAATCAGTCTTACAAAACAATCAATCAGTCATTCAGTCAGTCAGTCAATCAATGGATTAAAGTCAAGTGATTGGCTAATAAAAAAAGCAATATTTAACATGATATTAACAAATTGAATATCAGATTGGAAAATTTGAATATATTTATTTTACATTCAGATTCAACTATTTTACAAAATATCTTTATAAATTCATTACATAAAACTAAACAAAAACTCAACAAATACAAACTCATACAACAAGAAAACCTGACAACAGTAGTGAAACAAGTATAAGTAATAATAGTAGTAGTAGTTGTTGTGTGTATCTACAAGGGAAAAACGAATGCAAATGTTTCACTTGACAGAAGCTTGTAGCTGTCGTTGTTGCATTTTAATTGTTGTTGCAGTGGCAGTGGCACCGTCAGATTAGTAGTAATTAATCATTAAAAAACAGTAATCTTATTAGTTGTGGCTACAACCGCCACCTGTAGTTGTGATATTTAGTTGTAATTGGCTGCAGTACCAAAGGATACCACCATCGTCAACCCGTCGCTTTGTTAGTCGCAGCCGTACAAAATTAAGGAACTAATGTGCTTTGAAATGCAGGCCCCTGTTCCGTTCATGAAATACCACTAAAGTGTTTGTTGCTGATATGCAAAATGTCGTTCAAAAGGTCCCAAAACAACATCTTACAAATCCGCAACAACGAAAAAGAGAATGACTAGTCACTTCAAGAATGCTAGCACCTTTATCTACAAAAACATTATAAAATTTGCTCAACAAACCTAAGAAATAAAAATTCCCTTAATTTAATCATGTAATAATAAAAATATGTGACTTAACTAATTTAATAATAAAAATATGAATTAAATAATTTAATAATAAAAATATGTGAGTTACTGTAATTCATTAAAGTTTTGACTTAAAAATAAAATATATTAAAAAAATTACTTGGCAGGCAAGAATAATCTTGGGATGATTAGATTAGATAGAAATAAAGTAAAAGTGAACATAAAAAGACACAAAAATGAAAAAAGATTTAAAAGAATGGAAGATTAAGCTGATTCCACCTCTGTTGAGATTCCAGATGGGACAAAATGATGGACTCTGAATATTGCCTCAGACAAGGCTAATAAAAAACTGTAAGAAGGAAGTTAATGTATAATCATAATTTAAAAAAAATTGTTTAATTCACTCACAAGTTGTAGTATATAACAATGCGTCAAACACACATAAAACCAAGAACATTTAATTTGTCGAGTAATTCCAATGTGCTGGTCCTGGGAACCTTTGAAGCTAGGCTAATGATCACATTGATTCTTTTTTTTTAACCAGTTTTGAAGAGGTGACTCTTGAAATTAGAAAACTTCTATCTGATTCAAAACTTTCTCCAATAGACCTTTTTTCTCATCAAATCTTTATACATTGTTCCGCATACTGTCGACGGCAATCTCTAATCTCTGTAATCCCTCGTTCTGTAAAGGTTGCTTTTCATCCAAGACCAGAAGAACCCAACTCTCGTAGTTTGAGTCATGTTTGTCAGGTCGGTCGCAGTTTGTCAAACTGAATGACTGCAGTTCTTCATCTGTTCTGCTCTCCACTGGTGTTCCTCAGGGCTCTGTGGTGGGACCTCTCCTCTTCACCACATACATATCTTCTGTATGTAGTACATCGGTGAACAGAACATAGCATATCATCAATATGCTGACTACAAGCAGCTTTTTGAGTCACTTTCTCACAGTGACTCCGAGTCGGGAATTAAGAGACTTACTGACTGCATCAGATCCAATTTAACACATCCAAAACTGAGGTTTTTCTTTTAGGTTCAAGTCACTCTCTTAAGGCTCTCTATCTCTAACTTATCCCTCACTGTTGGAGACCACTCAATTCCTTTCTTTCCAACTCTAAAACCCTCCGTGACTTGATCGATAATCGTCTCACTTTCGCAAACCATATCTAATCAGTTCTTTCTTTCCTGCCGTCATCCGATAAGAGCAATTGCCAACACCCAAAAATTTATATTAAGAGAAAACACTAACTCGTTGGTTTGTTGTCTGATCCTATCAAGGCTTGACTACTGCAACTCTCTGCTTCTTGGCATTCCTCAGACTCAGTTGAAATAACTCCAGCGGATGATGAACAGGGTTGCCAGAGTTGTCTAAGGAGAATATCCCTTGGAATCATCATCATCATCATCTTTTTCAGCATCTTCATCTGTCATCATCGTTGTCATTTCGCCTCTCCATACTTCACTGGCTTCCAGTAGTTTGCAGTGCCCGCCAGACGACATACGAAACTCTGAATCTACAGCTGTTTTCAAAGCTAAACTAAAACTTTCGACAAATAATCTGAGCATTTTTATGTTGTCCAAGGGCACCTCAGACGCATGCCTTGGCGCTTTAAAAATTCGGTTTTATTTACTTATTAGTGGGGCTACAAAATTTTCTTTATAAATTAATTACACAAAGTTAGACAAGTAGCCAACTGAAGTTACCAAAGTGGTCAAATGAAACCAAGCGGTAACTGGACGGTAGACAAACTGTTTAACAAACGGTTAGCTGACAGGTCAATATACCCAACTCATTACCATTAATCAGACATAGATTTGAACACAGCATGGCTTAGTAAATTTTTAATAGTTTCAGGATTGAGGATAATAAAATCCAGTACATTCTGGTTTAAGACAATTAGCGATTGCATATTCACACACAACCCGTCTCTGATTGTTGATGAGATAAACTTCACAAAACACCACCCTTATCTCATGGTTTTTGCTTTTAAGCTATGCAGAAAAACAAATAAATAAATCCAAAAATGCAATCAAGGAAACACCAGGTAACCTTGATTTTTGAGAACAGTTAAGAGAGTCTCAACAGCTTGTCGGCACAGAGGTTCTCAAATTTCAGACGTTTCGATTGGTTCCGACTAAGACAAAAAATTTATTATTTATCACATAAAATAATATCAAATACTCCAACCAGGCATTCTAAAATCTTTACAGATAAAAAAAGTTCTTATTTAGAAACACCATTCAGATTCAACAATGATGTTGTGATAATGATGATTGGATGTTTATTTATTAGTTGAAAACAAACTAACAAAATTATTAAATTCTCAATCCTAAATTATAAACATAAAATAAATAAATGAATGAATGAAAATAATAATAAAAACTCAGTCAAAATTAAAAAAATCTACCAAGGAATAAAAATTTCGAATCTGTGATCACCAAAGCAGCCATAACTGTCTGGTAGGTGTATATTGACAAGTGCATCTAACTGCATTCTGTTCTTTAAGCTTGTCGAGCTTTTAGTCTCCTAGAAAAGAAATCCAAAATTCACATTCTAAAAATACAATTTAAAATTTGTTAAATGAATAAAACCAAATTAAATAAACATTTAGCAGAGGGACTAAAAAATAAATTACACTCTGAATCAAGGTACCCCCCACCCCATTAGAGTGGCATGGGACATACATTTTTATCAACCCCACCCCATTCAAGTGACATGGGACATACATTTTTATAAACCCCACCCTGTTAGAGTGACGTGGGACATACATTTTTATAAACCCCACCCTGTTAGAGTGACGTGGGACATACATTTTTATCAACCCCACCCCATTAGAGTGACATGGGACATATATTTTTATCAACCCCACCCTATTAAAGTGACGTGGGACTTTAATCACACCTCAATCAAACCAAATCTGTACATCACTATGCAACAGGCCTCACTACCTAACAAATAAAAATATATTTAAAAAAATGTTAATATTACACTTTTACTTCTAAATGCCCTAAAAAAGGAAGAAATAATTTTTTCTTGTGTTATCTGATTATATCTCTTAAACAGTTTGATGAAATATAAAAGTGTGGGATGATCATAGTTTACAAACTGTCAGTCATAGAAACATATCAATAGAATGTCCCACACTTTTATATATCGTCAAACTATTTAAGAGATATAATCGGAAAAAAACTAAAAAATTAGCCAATCTCCTAGTTTTGCAGCCTGGACCAATTTTAATAGAAATTAAAATTTTTACAAACTTTTATTTAGGTTACAATCTCTGTTTGTGTGTGTGTGTGTGGCTTTCTCTGTACAAAAATCTTGCAAGTGAAATTTAAGCAGCTTTTTGAAAGCTCTTTAAACTTTAAAGAAACCAAAAATTGTGGTTTGTTTTTCTACATAAATGTTAATTTTTTTATAGGATTTATTGATTTTATAATTCACTTACATTTCTTCCAATTAATTTAAAAATTTAATAGAATATAGGTCCGCAGCGATAAATAAGCCCAACAAATTTCAACTTGATTGGATAATGCCTATGGCAGGTCGAACGGAAAAACGGTTTCTTGTGTGCGTTAATAGGGTATCAACGCACGGCTCAAGCAAACAAGGTGAAGTTAATATAAAAGATCTAAAAAGCTAAATAAAGCTAGAATACCCAGATAGCCAACATTGAACGGTTAGCTGTTAGCTGAACTCCGACGTATTATTAACTTTCCGTTTAATACTGTTTGTTTTATTAAAAAAAATAAATACAAATTATGTTTACGAAATCCAAAAATAAGAAACAGTAATCTTAACAGGAGCTTACAAAAACAAAACTCTACCAAGTCAAGAACCAGCCATGGCCGCCGTTGTTTATTTACAACACTTATCGCCAATGCAGCATAGATATTAGATCAGAAATGTACGTCACAACGGAAAATATACAAAAAAACTTTGAAGTAAATAATTTTTGATAATTGAATTACTAAAGTACTCAAAACAATTTTAAAGTAAATTAAAATATTTAAGTAAGCATATTGATGCTAATAATTTGCCACAATTGGTTGTTTGGTTAGGTATTTCAATGACTTTAAAACAGAATTAATTACAACTTTTTCGATACTTTAAATTATTACACTAAACAAATATCAGCAAAAAATAGTTAAAGATAAAAAAAAGGTTATTGTTAATGAGTTTTAAAGAATTGAGCAAGCAGGCCCAGTCAGAAGGGGGTTAGTGCATGACCTGAGCCCCAAAGTACATGCAGTTTTGTGACAAAATTTAATAGATAAAAATGATAAAATATCAATTATTTGGTTCAATAAATCACTAATACAAAACTTATTTTGTATTTTGGCAATCACTGTTGCCAACATGATGTACCTACTCAGTGAGTAGTATATTGTTTTTGCAACCATAACTACTCAGGCTACTGCATACGATATTGGAACGTAGAAACTAGAAACATTATAAATTGAATAAATTCCCAATTCTTGCCCAACAATCGCTCCCAAAATTCACCATTCCAGACGCAGAATTGCAAAAAATGTATTAGCGAGGTTACTCATCTAAATCGCCTCTCCTCCGTTCAGCCTTTAGGCGCTCACCACGTATAAATCTTCAAATTTATTTATTTTTGATGTGTAGAGAACCAACGAGTGTCAATATATTCGTAAGCCCACGCCACACGAACATACATAGTGCTTAGTGTTTACAAACGAGCATGCATATATGACGACAAAACAAACACTTGATCTTGTCCCCAAAACCTTTCTTTGCCTCCCCAATCGAAAAATCCAACCATAAGGGTCTGTGAAATCATCACATTATTAATTTAATAGGTTTTTTCTCGGCATCTTCTTTATTAGTTTTCTATACCCCTTTTTTATTTTCTACTATGATTCTGATAGTAACGCAAGGTTCTTTTGATTCGTTCATTTCATGTTAACTGGAGTTACTATATAACTATAAAATTAAATATTTTATATATTAAAATATTTCTTCAAGTTTTGAGAAAAGTTACTGTGATGAAAAACAAGGGTAGCCGTCAATTGGGCGCCCATTAAACTATAATAGCATACCAACCCAACTCCATATTTCTTATAATAAATTTACTTCACAGATCATCTACAGAGCAGCAGACATGATAGTATTTCATAAACAGAGTAAACAAACATGCATCTTTGATAAGTAAATCAGCACGAATTAAAAATACGACTGAAACTGAATTAAAAATACAACTTAAATAATGGCAAAATTCAACTGATAACAAGAAAAAAACTAGACAGGTTCACGAAGTTTGTTAAAAATTACCCACAAAACAAACACAAAGATATTAAATGTATTAAGAAAGTAGCAATTTGATATTTGTATGTTGTGTTAGACATTGCAGCATTCATCATAATATTTAAGTATTCCAAGAGAGTGATCAGACATGTATGAATCCTTGAACCTGATATGAAAAATAAAAACATTAGCAATAAATTATAAAGTAAAAAAATCATCTTTTAATAAATAAACAAAATCCTTGTATTTTCCATTCTATAAAGCTAATATGGTACTGTTGTAATAGTCATTATTATTTTCAATTTAAACCTACCTGATGTCATATCATTTTTCCAAGCATTTCATTGTGAATAACACACCTAGTTCTGACCATGGATAACAGCATTTCCTGTCACAAATTATATTTCATTTCACTTTTAGAAACAATATTGAAAAAAAATTGAATAATAAATTTCAGTCAATTAGTCAATACAAGAGACTCTACAAATTGATTTTACCTTTGAATAAGACCAGATATGCTTCCACTCTATCTTCATTTGTCATTTTTTCATTCCATCTTCATTTTTCCATCTTCTTCATTAACATTAAAATTAGTCTACGCGTAAATTGCGTCTACATTTTTAAAAAGAACAAAATAATAATGAATATATTTCAGCCGAAACACATAAACCACTTAAGGATAATTTGATACATGTCTTGAATTTGTTAATAAAATATTAACTTAATAATACAATCTTAATAAAATATTCTTTTATTATCTAATAAAAATAAGAAACCATCAATACTATTTTTTACCAGATTACCACCAGCGCCCAAAGGGTAGGTATGTGATGGTATTGACATTGATAATACAATAAAAGACTTTGATCTTATAAAAAGTAGACAAATATAGCTTTAGTTAAAAACAGAAGTTTTATTTTAAATCAACTTATTTTCAATAAAAACTATATCATAACATAAACTTTCAATTTAAAAATTTCCATAAATTTTTAAGTTTTTCTATTTATTAAAATACTAACAAAAGAGACGGAAAATTTGGCAGCACAAACCTACGGTCACGCCACTGGTTGGCATTATTTAGAGGCCTGAAAGTAACAACCATTTGAGTTGAACCTTCCTCCTCCTTAATCCTTTTGGCTGAGACTGGAAAATTAATAAGATCATTAAAACGACAAATATTCTGAAAAATTTTATTTATTGACCAAATTTATTAAAAATTCTTTTTGAAAATTCTAGGTCAGAATTAAAAAAACAAACAATGGACTAGAATCGTGGGTGACCTCTTTTATCAAAACATTAAGCCAAGTTGTCACAGGTTTTTCTTTTGATTTTGTTCAGCACTTGGAAAAGCAAGCATGTTTTTGAATTTCTGATCAAACAATTTTTCACTCATATCTCCGACTGCCATGACCAGACAGCAAAATATTTATAGGAATAAGCTGTAGGTGAAATTAATTTTAGTAAGTATGAATAGGATGATTTCTGACAATCGTGATAATGATAGCAAGCATTCTAGGAAAATCTGAATTTTAGAAAAAATAATAAATGCAATAGCAGGACATTATTTTTAAAGAGAAATTTTTGCTACGAGGCTACAGCAAAACGCATCAAAGTTGCCGACTGAGATAGAAACCTATAAGCTACTTAAAGATAGTGACATTATCATTCGCAAAGCTGATAAAAGCAATGTCTTTGTCATTTTAAATAAGGAGGGCTACCTCCAAGAGGGTTATCATCAACATAGCAATACCAAATTTTATCGCAAATTGGATGCACCCTTGAATTCTGTGACTAACATAAATAGAATGCTTAAACATTTTTTACACTTAAATTATTCCCTAAAAAATCAATCAATTTTTTATGACACACCTTTGAATTTCAAAGAACAACGTTTTATTCAGACGGTGGTTCTACGGATAATGGAATTAACATATTCCTAGACTTTGTGTTGAAGCAACTGATCCCGTTGGTACCCTCGGTCATCAAGGATTCCTTTGATTTTGTCAAGAAATCGATCCTTTGCCTCGATGGCCAGTTAATTATCACGGGCGATGTAGCTTCATTATACACAAATATGGACAATAATAGGAGTCCAAATATTGCTTGGCGCATTCTTTCTAATCTAATGGTGGTGGTTTTTCTAGTCAGCAGATTGAAGCTTTTTTTCTGATCCTTCTCCGTCCATTTCAAGGATACGTATAAATTCCAGCATCTCCATCACCGTTCACACCATCCGCTTCACACATACGACGGTATAGGGAAGTCACAGTTTATTCGTTACTTCCGCCTGTTATCTTCAATAAAATTCTTCTGAGACGCCTGCAGCACCCTTTGCCACAAGCTTAAATTTAGGGGTTATTTAATAATTAAAATGAAAAAAATCATGAAGAAGGTCGAAAAAGATATGATGGAGAAATCTGCACAGCCAATACGAATTCCAAGAAACCGGAGTTCCGGTCATAACGGGTAACAACACTTCAGTGGCCTTGAAGTCCTTTAACATTACAAGGATTTACGCCACTTTAAATATTGTCAAACATTATTATTATTATTATGATCATTGTTGTTTGACTTGGTTTATTTGCACACCCAGCTACATTGGGCGTGTTCAGTGTTCAGCTACTATTATTACTATTATTTTGTACATATTCGGCTTGCTCCTGAAGAAGCAAACGTCGAGTGTTATACTCCGAATTATTAAAGGTTTTTCAACGACTTTCGTGTTCTGATTTGAGTTGCTTGGAAAGGCCTGTGAGTAATCTAGTCAATCAAAATAATCTTTCGCAGAAGATCACACTTGCAGAGTGGAACCAATACATTACAAAATATTAATTAAAATTGAGGGAGTTCAGATGAAACTAAACGAGCAAACCAAACAACAAAAAATGTTAACAAGAGAACAGATCAACTTTGATGACTATGCACAGCATTCTGCTACAGCCCATCTAAGCCACATTGGGAAGGCTTTGAAATAGAGGAACAAAAAAGCAACTGTGAGCAAAAAGAGCGAGCAGAAAAAAGAGAGCAAGCTGGAGCGGGAAAGCGTAAAAGAGACCGGGAGTGGGAAAAGCGACCTGAAACGGGAAAGCAGCCGGGAGCCGGAGAGCAAGCTGTGACGGAAACGGGAGCCAGAGAGAAAAACGATAAAAAAACCACTAAAATCCCCGGGCAACTCCGGGTAACCCAGATAGTCTACTTATATAATCTCCCAGCCTCACTCACTCACTCTGTCAGGAACGCTAATCATATGTATTAACAAGGTAAACGTTTACTAAGCCGATTCTTATTTATCATAGCCATAGGGCTCGTATTTATATGTTTGTAAAGAATTTTTTTAAGTGGCCCCACGGTCGAACGAGTTTCGGATCCACTGGATATTAGAGAAAAATTGAAGGAGACAGGGAAAAGGAAATTTTTCAGAAAACTACAGAACTCCGTTTCAGACGTCGTAGTAAGTTTGATTACCAATGGAAGATCGTTCTACGTCTTGGAGCCAGTGACTCTGAAGCATCTGTAACCGAGTGATGCTCGACGTGAAACTGGCACGACGAGATGTCCATGTGTTGTTTTAGACATTTAAAATATTTAATCAATGGCAGTGGCACATAACTTTTGTTTGTTATTCATGTTTATAAATTTTATTCGAGAAAAAAAATACCGAGAATGTTTTAGTACTAAGTAGACCCCTTGAATTTTTCTTAATTTCAAGATAGAGCTAATCCTTTTACATCCACACGCTCATCTAAAGTATTCAATCAAGCCCATTCTCATAATGTAAAGATAAAAATGTATGTGTGAGAAAATGCAATCTGAAAATGAAGTTTAACTGTTGTTGCCGTTATTGTGAAAACAACACATGCATGTGTGTGTAGAAACTCACCTGTTGATTATTGGGTAGATTTAAAGAAATAGAGAAATTTTATTTTAAGTCTTTAACTTTAGATTGTCGATTGTATTCATTTTTATTTAATTCTTATTTTTTTTAATATTATTTAAATGTAAACCGCTGTGGGTCATTGTCAGGCTGGTTAATAAAGATTTACTTACTTACTTACTTTACCTAAATGTTTAAAAAAGACAGGCGACTGCGCTGAACAAATCCCAGTATAAGCCACCAGTATATAAACAACCGAAGATAAAAGCTGTGCAGCTATGAATTTTATTTAAAATTTCTGTAAATGACATACTGTTAACTTAACCAGTACAAAGTTTAAAACAATTTAAACATAGACAAGTTTAAAAAAGAAGATAATTTTCAAATCTGAAATTGTATTGTTATCTGATAATATTTTAGTCCAACTCTCCTAGGGCATTAGCAAGATTAGTTTCTCCAGGCAGAAGACAGACTCGGTCTTCATGTAAGTCAGGTCTATTACAACATTTGGCATTTGCAAAAGGAGATTCTGTAGATGTTATGCCATACTGACAGTAATAATTTTCCATACAGTGAGAATCCTTCAATCAAAAAAATATAAAATATTCTGAAAAAGAAGACACCTGCTTGTAATAATGTGTTATGTATTTAGCAATTCAACATAATTAGTACTTGAAAAAATCTATTATTTTTCAATCAAACACTTTTATTTTTAACTAATAGATATTTTGTAATGCTTAAAAAACAGAGAAACTGAAAACAGTTTTGATCAAGCTGTAACACACACTTTTTAAGCAACAAAAAAACCGACAGGCAAATGTAGAAGTTTTAACTCCTAATTGCTGTTTAGTGTTTACTAACCCCGCAAGAACATTTACATGTTGCACATCCATTGACTTTTACAGTTTCATCACATCCGCTAACACATTTTAGATAGCCGCACCATATCACTGATTCTATTCTAAGAACTTAAAAAAGTTGCTCTGTAAATTTAAACTACACACCTCTATTTACCAATCTTTACTTTAAAAAAAGAATTGGCATTTTTAAGTTTTCAATAATTAAATCCATACTCACTAGAAGCAAATATGAGGATAACACATAAACACCAGCTGTACTTCATTTTCACACTTGAACGCCTGCAAGACAATAACTTGAACCCTTTTATGAAGAACCTATCTGGACTTTATCACTTTCATAAAACTTACGTTTAAAATAAACATAAACTCAAAAGCACAAAGTTCCAAAAGTTTTCATATGTTGCCAAGATCATGAAATTTTTACATGTGTACTTTGCTAAGTGTGTACATTGGAACTATTTCAATTTAAACAAGAAAACTTAATGAACCTTGTTAAGATTTTTAAAGTTATTCAAAAGTTCAAAGTATAAAGTCTCACAATGCTAACTCTCAAAATACTATTTGTTGTTGTTTTTATGTAAAGTGAACAATGGAATTATTTCAGCTTGTTATAATTGGTTTTTGTAATAAATTTAAAAACATTTTTTCAACTTCATATAAAACAACTATTTCTTATTTTAGCCTAAACGCATTTTATATCTTTAATCTCTTAACTAGCGGGGTTACCCAGCGTTGCTCGGGGTTTTCAGAAGTTTTTTTTATTGTTTTTCTCTCTTGCTCCCGTTTCCTTCCCCGCAAGCTCTCCCGCTTTCTGTTGCTTTACCGTTCCCGCTCACGCTCATTTTCTCTTTTCCACTTTTTCCTAACTTTTTTTTTACCCCATAAAAGTTGCTTGAACCCTTCAAACGTTGTTAAGTAAACTAAATTTGAATTTTATTACGAAATTACCTGGTCGTACATAGGCACTTTTGGCATGGAAAGGGTTTGTGGGCCCCCGAGCCGGGGGGTCGGAGTAGGGAATTCAAACCTGTTTAACTTTCTTTTACTGTATGAGAACTATCTTTTTTTGCCAAATTTCATCAAGATCGCTCCAGTGATTCAAATTTCTACTAAGGACAAACTCACAAACATTTATATATATATATATATATATATATATATATATATATATATATATATATATATATATATATATATATATATATATATATATATATATATATATATATATATATATATATATATATATATATATATATATATATATATATATATATATATATATATATATATATATATATAGCCATGTCTGGTGGTACGATGTCACTCAATATCATCATTTAGAATTTTATTTAGGCTGGTGTAATGAAGCGTTCACCTCTAGACCAGGGGTGGTGGAGCAGGGAAAACCTGCCCTTCCCAAACATTAATAATTTAGCGTAAACTATAACATTTTTTACAATTAAGGCATGCTGGGTTTTTCTCTAATTTCATATCTGAAAAGATGTTCCTGCTTTAAACTGGAGGGTTAATATGGTTTTAATCTAGTTTCTTTGTCTTTTTATCGACTTTGAATGAGCGTAAAACAACTTTAAACCATAACATTGATCACCAGCACATTCTGCTTCATTGTCAAAACATGCTCACACCACCA
Source organism: Erpobdella octoculata (assembly GCA_963978895.1). Lineage (NCBI taxonomy): Eukaryota > Metazoa > Annelida > Clitellata > Hirudinida > Erpobdellidae > Erpobdella > Erpobdella octoculata. The sequence goes on along the minus strand of OZ022239.1, from coordinate 51,096,853 downwards.
TTATCATCATCATAATTTTATCATCGTCTGTCTGGATAAACTCACATTAAACAGTAATCGAGATATTTAATAACCCATGTGTAATAAACCACTGCCAATTTTTATAATTAATTGTTAGTATAATGTTACAAGGCAGTACCATTGATATTACTACAGCTTACAAAAGTTGTTTATAATTCAGAAAAATGGGTAGATAAACAAGAAAGAAACCGATTGAACGAGTAATAAACCAAAAGAACGACAGATAAAAGGAGAAAAGAAAGAAAGAAGCAAAACATCAACAAAACCCGGTCCACGCCGGGTAACCCAGCTAGTTTATTATTATAAAAATAATTTTTATGCCACGAACAAGTTTTTATTAGATTTAAAAATATTAAAATAAAACATTATAAGAAAAAAATAAAAAACAAAAAAAATAAATCATGGTTTTTTTTAAAGGTTCAGTCAAATAATCTGTTGATGTTAGCATTACTTTGCAATTAAAGGCTAAAGTAGAAAGTTGTTGCTGAAGCTGAATTAATTTTATTTCGTTTAAACTCTGTTTTATCATTTTTTCTATCGTAATTTATTTACTTATTTTTCTTTTTGATGTTTCTTTCTTTCATTTATATTTTTCCACTCATAAATACAAATTCACATGCACAAAATTCACAAATACTAATGCATATACAGACAAACATTGAAATGTGTTCAAATAATGAGAAAAGGAGAAAGTAAAAAAATGGAAAAGAAACAAATTTAAGAGAAAGTTTTAGAAATGATGTAGGACCTCACTCCGCCCGTGGCGCAAGAAAAACAGAAGCTGACCAACTTAAAAACGGTTAGCTCCTGGCTTATTCCTCCCACTTCCGATTCGTTAATGACTACGGCCAAAAGCAGAAAATGAACTGCTAAAGGAAAATTGAGTAACAAAGTTGCTATGATGACGTCAGAGATGAGCGGACGAAATGGTGGCTTGCAGTGGGCTTCCGGAGATGGGGGCGGTTGCGATCTTTCATCCGTGTTGGAATGAGATCTTCTGGAATACCTATTCATTTCTCGAACGTTAAGCTGCTCATTTTTGTGAAACGACAATTTATCTTCTGGGTCTATGCTTTGATTTTTTTTATCCGAAAGCAAAGATGTCCTAGCTCTACAACTTTCTCTATCAATGTTTTTCGACTTGGAATTTTTACTGCACTCCAACGAATTTTGGTTTGGAAACTCAGAATGACAGTTTTTCTTTTGACTTTGTTCTCGATTTTCAGTGCCAAGATTCAAATAGCTGTGGCTTTGTGGAAAAGTTTGATTTAGAGAGCTGTCATTTACGTAGCTGCTACTCAGTGCTCTAGCAGATTTTAACCTTTTGTTTGATGGCAAGCCCAGCATATTGTTGGCATTAACGGGTTGAGAACGAGTACTGTCCTGTTGATCCGATGATTTTCGCCTTTCTCTGTGCAAAAAATCATGTATGGAAAGAGATTTTGAGGTTTTTTTGTGGTCGTGAGACGAATCTCCTACCGATGGCTTGTTACGGGTACTGAATCTTAGAGAAGGGTGTCTCTCAAAATCTTTAAATTCACTGGAATGATTGGAATGGTTGTGATAGCTGCGATGAAGTTTTCTGTCTTTAAAACTGCTTCTATTGTAGAAAAATACAAATATATATATTAAGATTTTGAAATTAAACTTGAAAAACAATTATTTCTATAAAAAAAACTTCAGTTTGCTATTTGCACACGCAAAATTAAAACTAAAACTTTGTATGATTGCCAAAAAATACAAAAAACACACATTTAAACAATTGTTTAATTAGAGAAAAATGTTGGCGTTTCGATAAATAAAACAAGAAACAAATTCAAAAATCTAATATTTTGATCATTTTATTTTGTAAATTAAACCCAAGTGGTTTGTTAAGAAACACAAGCATTATTAAACAGCACACACTTTCTACTCACGAACATGTCACACACACACACAAATGCATACACAGACACACACACAGACACACACAAATGCATACACAGACACTTGTAATACCCACTTGGAATTTGAACGTCGAGGTAGAAGTTTGTCTCTTTCGTAACTAGGTGAACGACCACCAGCCATGCCATCTAATTTTTCTTTTCTCCTGATTTTTACTGATCCTCCAAAAATGCTTCCAGCTTGAGATTTCTTTGGCTTTTTCATCAAATTGAGGATTTCGTGAGAGACTGTTCCAGAAAGATATTTTCTCCTTCCTTTTTGGGATCTACTACCAATATCTTCATTGGATAATTGTTTTTTAATTAACCCTAACATTTCGCTAGTTTTGAACGTTCTTTTTTGGGTACTAAACCTGAGAGAGGGATGTCTTTCTAGTCGATTTGAATCTGAACTTCGATCTGATTTTGACGATGATCTGGATGATTTTCCTGATTCGTTTCCACTGCTACCGGAAGTAAGCTGGTTCTGAGCCCGAAAACATTTGTATTTTTTACGGCTTTTAGTGTTCAGTTTTTCTTCTCTTCTCAATTCATAAGAATCGTCTAGTCCCGATCGCTGAACCCGGCTTGTGCATTGAGGACTGACAGTGAGAAACTGGAAAGTTTTCAATTTATCATCTTTTTTTTCTTGACAAACTTGAAGTCGTTCTTCTTCTCCTTCTCCCGCATTTTGGCCACGGTTCTGAGCTACTTCGCACGAACGACAGTTTGTTAGTTTTCTATGCTTTAAAGCAGTTGCAGTAGTTATTGTACTAGTAGTAGTTGATACAGCTTGTTGATGTCGATGTTCAAGCATTGTTGTAGTTTCGTTCAGGTTTATTGAGTCAATGCTTTGTTTCTTTTTTATACTGTATCTATTCCGCAAAATAAAAATTGTTGTTATAATTTTAAATTAGATTTAAATTATCTAATCAGACGACATATAAAAATAAAGATAAAAATTTTTTATTCAAAAATATAGACATTAAAAAGTAATTAAAATTTAAGAAATGATTCATCCGGTTACCTCAGCGACGGATGCCTGTCAAGTTTTGGTGACATCCTACAAGCAGCAGCAGCATCGCTGGCAGATTGTATATTTCTACTTCGAATTGAAGATTTTTTTCGAAAACTTTTCAACGACAAATTTTTTTGTTTTTTTGAAAAACTTCCGGCTAAGCTCAAAGTGGAAAGGTTGGTCTTGTTTTTACTTCCTCTGATTGCGGCTGTAGCCGATGACGTCAGCGGCAGCGCCAACAACGTGCAGGAATTGTCAGATGTCTGAGAAGCTCTATCTCCAGGCTGGTCAACGATGTTTTTGTCAGCTATAAACGATTGTAGTTGGTGTTGCTGGTGTCTGTGAGAGTTTTTGGTGACTTCTTGTGCGTGACACGTTGCTTTTTTCAAGCAGACCCAGTGAAATATGAGAAGAGATAAAGGAAAAGCGTGAGCTATTGAGAAAATACCAACTAACAGTAGCTTATCGGCTTGATCAAAATAAAATATGTGGAATTTTATGGCTCGATGAAAAAGAAATGGTAGAGATACGACTAAACTGGCCACAAGCCAAATAAGGAAAATTTCAAAAATGTTTTCTTGCCTTCCGCCATTTTCAGTAAAATTTGCAATCCCTGAACAATGGTTAAGCTTTTTGTTTTCCATGCCAAAAACGTCATCGTCATCATCATCATCATAATCATCATCATGATTATCGACGTCTTTACCATTATCAGCACTGCAATCAATTTCAATGTCTTTTCTGATGTGTTTTGCTTTTATTTTTCTCCGTAGCTGCAGCTGAATCAGAGCAGTTTGTTTGATTCTAAAAGCGATACAAAGCAGATGGGCGCTTCCAATTGTCCTGAAGATAGCATCCGACCAGCTCCAGACCGTATCAAAATCTAATTTAATGCAAAAATTAAAGATAATTAAAAAAACAGGCTTTTAATCAGGGAGGTGCTGAAATAAAAATGTGCTGTATGCAAACATTTTTCTATGTTTTAAGACATTCTTTTAGAATTTGTAGATTATCAAAACCTCACAAATCTAAAACCATCTTTTTTTTAAAAAAGAAGAAAACACTTTTATATTGTTTTTTTACAGTGACAAATTACCAAGCTTATTGTGTCTTCCGTGTTCATGTTTCTAAGTTATTTATCTACGCACTGTATGTTTATTATGCTTAATGGAAGAAGGATATAACAATATATAATAATTGAAAGCATGCGTATATGCGCAAATGCAAAGCTATATATATTTATTATCTTATATATATATATATATATATTATTTTATATGTTATATATCTATATATAATATATAAAAGATCATGGCCCGAACATATATATAGAATAGATATATCGGAGATGAGCAGGTTTTGAGTGAGATGCCAAGATGGACTCCGAAAAAACGATTTAGAGTCTTTTGGATCCATGAATATTCATTATTTGTATTAATCTATTTTTGGTACGACAGCGGAGACTAAACTCCGGTTTGTAAGAAACAGAAACGTCGATTTCTTATAGCTAAAAGTAGTTGATATAAGCTTTATTTTAATTTAACGCGATATCCGACATAAGAAATATACAATTCTAATTTACCGATAACACAGGCGACGTTAAATAGACATAAATAGACCATCGAACTCGAGACTACGCAAATAAAATTCAATGTCAACTGAAATTTTTATAAAAAAAATTTTGTTAATTTTTATAAAGTTAAAAATTTATTTTGTGCATAAAAAATTTTTTTTCTCTTAAAAAAATACTTGATTAAGTTACTATACGGTTGTAACTCTCAGTTCTTCGTTTTTGGATCTCCGGTCTACTAGGCTGCCTCGCTAAAAAGCCTTCCTAAACAACAGGCGGGCCGATATATCTATTCTATATATATGGGCCCGAATAACGTATTCATTTACTGATAGATTATTTGGCTGCTGTATCTCATTTTCTTTCAAGAAATGATAGATGACTGGGTTACAGTCGTATTTTTTTCAATTCTAAAAGTTACTCAACGTTTTAACAAGAAATGTCCTATGACCTGAAAAATGGACAGATTTAACTCATTTTCAGAAAAAAAATTGCAAAACACTTTAACTACAAATAAAGTCACTAAAAAATTAAGACCCTTTTAAACCTATGGCTTCGAAGTGGACTGGGTGTTCGCGCTGGTTAAGTGAATACTTTTAAATCTTCTTATGTCTTTTGCTAAAGCACATTAACAAGATTTTATCGTCTTGATTACCTGTCATCTTGCGAAAAATGAGAAGAGGCGTGGATATCCAGCAGTGCAGTAGATCGCAAACCTCGAGCGATATTAGCATCTTTGGGTGACGTCTCAGTGCATCTCGACGTCTGACGCAAGCTGAAGAATTGCCGGCATTTCTTATCTTGAATGAGGCAAGTAGATGTCTCAAGGTGCAGCACTCTGACGCAACGCTGAGGGCTGCCACAATGGCAATGATGAGTTTAAGAGTGTCGGTGATTGTTGGTCTATTATGGAGTGAAAAGCTCGGATCGGTTTCAATTCTAGATGAAATTGTGGTAGAAGAATTGCTGCTCTCGTCGCTAATGTTTTGCATGACAAGAAAAAATGAAAAGTTGGCAAAAAATGAAAAACTGTGATTGATTAAAACATTGCATGAGAGAAGAAAAAGAAAATTTGTCAAGATGTTTTGTTTTCACTCTGGGAGCTGTGCAATGTCGTGTCATATGTCTTGTCGACGTTCCTCTACTTTTGTAAAACAGTCCTCGTTAAAAAATGTTGTTGAATGTCAAAGAACAGGTCTTGAGATTGATTGTAGATTTTCGACTGGAAATTTTTGGAGTTCACTTTTAAATGTTTAAGAAGAAGCGCTGAAATTTGTATCATCGTAGGTTATCAGAATTGTTGGCGTAATCTGAAAATTAAAATTAATAAAGGATTAATTGAATTCTACAATTTTCAGTTAAATCAATTTAATTTTACGGAAGTTGTGAAAAATAAAACCTCAAGCTTTGCTAAATTATAATGTTATTTATTGGAATCATACGTTTTCAGTCATAATTAAGAAATTTGTACTTGCAGTTGTAGATTTTGCTGTTGTTTTTGTTGTTATTTTTGTTTTTTGTTATTGATGGTGATGGTGATGCTAAAGTTGACTTATTTCATCCGTCATCATATATTTTAATACATCACTCTAAGTAGTTTTTGAATAAACTAATAAACGTGTTAAATAATAATTCCTCAAAAAAGTTCTTGTTTAAACTTTGATTTCAATTATTAACAATTTATCCTTTAAGAACGAAAACATGAACCTTTCCTAAAAAAGAAGACACGCTCATTGAAATGAATTGTACATTTAAAAAGATCACTCAATACCTCACTCAAAAACGTATGTTAATTTTTTTTTGGTTTATCACTTTGGATATCATGAAAAACGATTTTTCCTGCCTGCTCGCGTTACAGGGTAGAATATACGATTTATAATTCATCCAGCAATTTCGTGTTCAGAAAAATCTTTCTTCGCATGGGAGTTGCCGGTATTTTGTGGAGGCGTGATGCACTGAGTGTAGGAATAAAGAGAGATAAAAATGAGAGATAAGGAAAGTGAGAACAAATGGGTAGAGAAAAAGTCAGTCATTTCTCTCTCTTAAATATGCATGAGGGAAAGCATTAGACTGCTTTCTAGCGTTTTTGACTTTATGCCCATTCACCGTTATTCACGATAAAGATTGGGTAGAAAGATGGTAGAATAAAAAATGTATGATAAATGTATAATTATACATATGATGTTGTATCAAATGTACAGTGTGGAAACAGACTTTTTGGACATTATGTCATTTGTATTTCATTGCATGCAAAGCTGGTAAAAAGCTGGCCATTAATGAATGTGTTGATCCGATGAAAAGATTTGTAAAAAAAAGAATTAATCAAGGTTTGGATATAACCAGCATTGATAAAATGTAATTTTTATATTTCTATTTGATAGTTATGTCATATTATATAGGGCATCCTCCGTTGCTGCCCCCGAGGCCTGAAATCACCTGCCCGTTAAGCTCAAACTCACTACGGATACAAATCTATTTAAAAACAACCCTCTTTGCATCTTCTTACAAAGACTTCCAACGATAGTTTAATTTTGTTTCTTTTCATTCCGTTCACCTTGTACTACTAAATTCTAAACTTTATTCATTTTTGTTTTACTTTAAATTTTATGTTTCCATGTAAAGTTGGCTGCTGGTCTGTTATGTAAGCGGCACTAAAAAAATGACTGTTAATAATTGAATAAATAAATAAATATCATCTGCAAGAAATGCGATTTTTAAAATTGCCGCTTCTAATAAACCTACTAGCACAAATCATGACATCACAAGAATTCAAATTAAATCTGAAAATGTAAAATAAGTAGCTGACATGTGAGAGATAAGTTGCCACCGTTTTTTTCTCGAAATAGTGAAAAAAAAATAGATTGGAGAGAAGCAGGTTTTGAAAAGGCCAGGTGATAATGGAAAGTGAATTGTTAAAGTTTAAAATCGCCTTAAAATATATATATGGTTAAAATAAAGGTTTTTCACATAACATAAATTTCAATAACTACTAATTTTAATTATATTAAAATATTATACTATTTTTATCATTTATTTTTATTTACTGTACTATATTTTTTTCAACTAATACTTATAAATATCCGTTTAGTTTATAAATTTTTAAAATTTAAAAATAATTTTGTTTCAAGAGTAACTTTCAATGTATCAGCAGATTATCAACTTTGATTTCAATAATTAAATACAAGACGCGGATTTTCCACGAAAAGATATCTTATATTACTTTCAATGTAAATTTCTTTGTTGTTGCTACAATCAACATCGACGTCATCATCATTACAATCACTAACATACTTTAAATTATTGTCATCATCATTACAATCACTAACATACTTTAAATCCTTGTCGTCATCATCACTACATTCAGCAATATACTTTAAATCATTGTCATCGTCATTACAATCAGCAATATACTTTAAATCATTGTCATCATTACAATCTGTAATATACTTAAAATCATTGTCATCATTACAATCAGCAATATACTTTAAATCATTGTCATCATTACAATCTGTAATATACTTAAAATCATTGTCACCACTTCTAGTTACAACAAATCAACACCATTATCGAGTTGTTAACATATCCTACCTCGTTAGCATACAAAATTGAAGGAACTCATTATTAGCAAATTTTCTGCTGATTATATCATCATTAAGTTATATTTCAATTTCTGATTATAATATCATTAAGTTATATTTCAATTTTTTTTCGTGATTGTTGTCAATGACCATGGTCACATATTTCATTACATCATCATCATCATCAACAACAGTAGCAGCAGTATCATAATCATTACCACCACCATCATCAAAGAAATAAAAATATCCACTGGAAATAAAACAAATTATATTTCGTAATTTGTAAATTTTATTGGAAATAATTCAATTTATTAACAACAGGTTTTAAATAGAACAAGCCTAAAGATAGAGAAGATTAAACAATTCAAAAAATATTTTTTTTAACAAAATTTAGTCTAACAATAAGAAATTAAAAAAATTGTATACTTAATTTTTTTTTATTTATCTTTTTAGTCTACAAATGTTTTTTTTATTCGACATCTGATTGTTTGTTTCCAAATTGTTCAACTTTATATGTTTGAGTTTTGGGGTTCTATTGACCGGTTAGGGCTAAAGTGTGTAAATCAAAAACGTTATTAGCCTTAGAAGCTAGAAGATCCGAGTATTAACAAACTATAGTCTGATAGCCTTACAGAGTACCGACTAAATGTTTTCGTTGCGGGCCAAAATTTATATTTTTAAATTTTGGACATATAAAGTCTGTAAGAAGAATTATGTTTTTCATCATAACATTTAGCCTGGAGAGGGGGGGGTGATTTGTCAACGAATTACCCCTACTACTAATATTTTAGTCTTAGAGCACCTGGTGTTAAAGGCTACGTAAAGTAAGAAAATTCTGGAAAATTAGCGTTTTGTTAAAGCTATTGGGCCGATATTTAAAAAAAATACTGAACGTCATCAACGTCATCATCATAAACAGGTTATTTATTCAAAATTACAAAACTTAATTTTTTTCGATTTCTCAACGTTATTTTTTTTCTCAATTTTTACACATATTTATACTGTTATTGTTTTATTTCATATCACACCAAACTTTATTTCATCCATGTCACCCCATATTTTATTTCATACATGTAACCTATATTTTATTTCACCAATGTTACCCCCATATTTTGTTTCACCCATGTTACCCCATATTTTATTTCACCCATGTTACCCTATATTTTATTTCACCCATGTCACCCCATATTTTATTTCACCCATGTCACCCCATATTTTATTTCACCCATGTCATCCCACACTACTATACTGTATTTGAACTTTTCTACCTGTACATACGTGCCAAGCAAACACATCTCAAACAGCACCGTACATGCTCACAACAGCTCAGAACAGGAAAAAAAGAAAAAATATTGATTTTTTTTAACTGGATTAAAAAATACCCCGACGAACAAGAAAAAACGGGTAAAACAAGATCAGATTAGGAAAAAGAAAAAAAGAAGCAAGGAGAAAAGAAAAAAAGGAAAAAAAGGGAAAGGGGAAGACAAAATAAAAAATGAGAGCAACAAAAAGAAAAGAAAAAGATCAACATCAGCATCATCCTCATCATCCAGAATAAAACCGAGTGCGTCCTGTCACGATAAATTTTTTTTCCTTTTAACAATAAAATGGTATTCTCAGACCAGTTGTGACAGGAGAACGTTTTGTATCCGTTTTATCTATGTAACTTCTTTTCAAGATTTGTTTTACTTGTTTGTACTTTACGGTTTTTTTTTAATTTTTAATGCTTTTAATGTCACAAAATCAAATACAAAATGTTTGTTTTAGTTAGTTGAGATGCTTTTAGGTTTGAGGTTCTGGGTTTAAATCTAAGTAGAACCGCCCCTCTTTTTTTATTTATAACTTTGTGAAATGATTATTTCAATTACCAATGAATAAGAAAAATTATTCCGACATCAATTAAACAATAATAATAATTATTGTAGCAGTGATATTGTACGAGGAAATCGTAATCATTTAGTTGTTCTGGTCTGAAACGCGTGCACATTTTTTTAAATTTTCACTTCAGGGAATGCTTAAGAAAATTACTAAGGAATGATTAAAATAATTCCCAACAACATTTAAACAAAAATAAATAACGCATTAATATTTCATAAAAAAAATATAACTTAGTTGTTCTTACACGAAACATACACCGCGAGGCATTGTAGCTCAATCAGTATAAAGTTGGGGTTGATTCTGTAAACATATGGTCTTCGGTTCAAAGTTCACGTTCTTTATTATTATCTTTTTATACATAAACTTACATAATAAAAAGCATTAAAATTTTATTTTATTTAATCAATTTTCCATTGAAATAAAATAATTTGTATTTCATAATGTTTTTAATTTTTATATTTCTTGCTTAATAAATTTTCAGCCGGAAATTGCAAATTATACCGACTTCTTTCCTTGCTTCGTGATTTAATTTTTTTTACAAAGTTATCAAGCATTTTTAAAAAATTTTGATTTTGACCTTAAAAATTATTTTCCAGGAAGTTAAAAACTTTATAATTTCAGGTAGTTTATTGTATATTTGTTTTCGAAAACTCCTATTAAAGACGTCAGGCACATGGGAGGAGAGGGGGAAATGTCATAAAATAAAAATACAGAAGTAAGAGTTTACGTGATAGCAAACGCTGGTATCTATAATTTTTTTGGATAAAAAGAGCATATATAAAATTAACACATAAAAATAATTTTTTTTTATAAAACGAGCCTATACAAAACTTGCCCTAGAGGAATTGCCAATCTGTTGGTAGCAACCAATTTTACCAGTAACAAAATTGAGCCGCATTTCACTGCCATATCATTAAAACTCAACAAAATCAACACGATTTATGCACTGACTGATTAATACTTAAAGTATATGAAATATATACCAAGCAACAAATAATTAATTTCTATATATAACAAAATATGTTTGCAATTAAAACCTGTTTGTATATTTTATATAAATATATTTATATTTAAAATATTAACCTTTCTCTCTTCTATCACCGTTATCGTACCACGGCACATGCTGTATCCAGAAGGTTTTTGTGTTTGATCGGTCCCATTGTGTAGAAAATAGTCTTATCTTCATTTTAAATTATTTCGGAATTAGAGTACAGCACAGGTCCGGTCCGGGCTTGAAGTACAGGAATTTTAAATCTGTAAAAACGGATCGGGTGTGAAACTTTGGCCACGATATCGGACCGGGCCGCTAAAAATTGGTCCGTGCAGTACTCTATTCGAAATTTTCTATTGTCTATGCTCTATAACTCTATTTGATAAGTTTCATTTTGTAAAATATTTTTTAGTTTTGAAATAAAGTCTAAAACATTTTACTTCAACTCGAAAGAAGATTCAGCAATGTGCAAATAACCAGCCAACTGTCCATTTGATTTAGTCGATGGGATGGAGCCCACCCACTGCATGTATGTGGCACGGAGTTGTAGACGGAAGCCTTCCATACAACCGTGTACGGAGTAGGTAGGTACATACTTACTCGTACATCCACACGTCTTACCAGACGTGCAACTATGAATGCAATATTTGCTTATATGAATGCGTTGAAATATTTGCTGTTTAGTCATAATGAATGAATTCGTACACATCTGTGTATTCATAGATACATGTGTTTATCTATTTATATTGAATTTATAGAGCTGCCATCAAAACGACAACGATGGCGATGTTGGTGATGGTGATGTTGGTGGTGTCGGTGGTGGCGGTTGTGGTGGTGGCGGTGGTGTCGGTTGTGGTGGTAGGAGTCGTGAAGATCGTGAGGTTTGTTTCAGTCTGGTGATAAAAACAATGATAATACGATGGGTGATGATGACGATGATGATGACGACGATATTTTTACTATTTTTAATGTCTCTGCAACAACTATTGTTATTATTATAATCTACCAACATCATTATCATCATCATTATTATAATAATAATAATAACAATAATGAATATCATCCTTCTTTTTATTACTTTCACCGCCATCGCACTCATAGCCTTATTATTATTACTCATCAAAATTGCATCACCTTACAAACGATACTTTATTCATGTATAATTATAATCTATTTGATGCAACATCAATAGTTACCTAATGATAATTAGTCTATTAGTTTTACAGTTATATACAATTTCTTTCCTTCCTGGAATAGGTAATCACCACCATCGTCGTAGTCTTCATCACCATCTTTATTATAATATTAAAATCGTCGTCGTCATAATTTCTATTATAATAATTAATATAGTCGTCGTCATTGTCATAATATTTTTTACTGTTATCAGAATTGAGGTAATTGTCAATTGTCATCGTCACCAATATCTCAATATCGTTATCGCCATAACTTAGGCCATATAAGTTAATAGTAGTTAATACCACCTTTATAAAAAAAACATAATTGATTTAATTTTATATAATTAGCAATTTCTGTTTTATTTTTTACTTTCAGAGAGTATTTTATTTCATGTGAGCTTTTCACAATAGAAATATTTTTTTGATGTAATTTTTTTATCAACTTCAATAGAATGATCCAATTTCAAACGCCCCATCCAAAATAACGCATTTATTAGTTTGTCATCCACTAGGTAGGTATTTTATGTTTTATTCAGTCCCGTTTAATGTAATCTAAAAAAAGTAATAAAAATAAAACAAAACTAATAATATAAAACAAATTAGAAAACTATACAAAAGTACAACAAAAAGTAACGAAGAAGACGAAACATATTAACGACATTCATCAAAACGTTTCTTTCTACTCGCCAGGTGGATCTACGTTTGAGTAATTCACCCAGCGTTGATTTGTCGCTAATGGCTGGTCTGGTATTACCAACTTGGTCGCTAGAGGAAATGCTGCGAATCGACAAAATATTTATAAAAACATTACTCTCAAAAGCAATGAATAAAATTATTTTATTTTTAACATATCTAAATGCTAATGAAAGTATTTAAATACTCTAGATTTCTAAAATATTAATTAGTGACTTGTAGGTTCGCTCCTGTTCAATTCTTGATCGACCGAGTAACCGGCATGACTGCTGTCCAGAGATGTGGATCTTGTGGCCCCGCTTAGCTGAGTGTCATTTGTTGATGACGAATAACTTACCTGAACAAAGTTATTTTTAGTAAAATTGAAAAAGGTTTTAAAAAATTTGCCCAGTCTAAATGTGCGTTGAATGCATAAAAATACAGTTTGAGCTAAATCATGATCAGCGTTATGAAACACTGTCAACACTGGTAGCTTTAACTTCACCACAATAAACCACATCGACTAACTCCTTATTAGATCTGAAATCATATTTTGACAAAGAGGTGTCAGCTCCAACGACAAATCGAAGATTTTTCTTTCTATTAAATTCAAAATGCGTGCTACAACTCAAACTGAATCCACTAGGTATCCATTATCAACGAAAGAATAAAGTTAAACCAATCATTTTGTTTTTTCTCGTAGAAAAAAAGAATATTCGCTATGATGTTTGAACACAAATATGACTTCAGATCAAAGAAGTTAATTACTTAATATTTTTCTTCGATGTTAACCCTATAAGTATAGGTATGTATATAAAAACATTAAAATAGACTGTTTTTTGTTAAATTGAAAAAAAAACTGTATCGCTTTCAATTTATTAAAAATATCTTTGGTTATGCTTGAATACTTAATGGCTCTAAAAATGGCAGTTATTGACGAATCAGTATATTTACTAAGAAATTGCAAACTAATAAGCTAAGCTCGATAAAAATATTTAAAAAAGAATTTCTGGTAACTACACCTTGGTAATTTAATTTATACTCAGATAATATAATTTTTATGAAAGATAATTAACCTGTAGGATGTTGGTTTCTCTACTATCCACAGTACTGGTCTGATCCTCCCCAGTTCGTTTTTGTTGCTTTGGCAACGGATAGCACTTGTGGCGAGTATTGCAGATATGCTGTTCAGGTTGTGCTGAAGATATCGAAGATGTCATCGGAGAAGCAGAGGAATCCATCAGATCTTGTCGTTTCTGATGATATTGTTCTTGCTTATCTATTTGCTGCTGTTGCTGTAATTTACCCAGCTGCTGTCGGTAGCAGTTATGCTGCGAAGATGTCCTGTGATGATTTGTCGTCGATATTGAGCGAGAAATTTGTTGATGATTTTCAGCGTTGTTGCAGTTTCTCGTGTTGACTGCTGGTGGATCTTGAATGCTGAACTGACCTGGTAGACTCAGTCGGTTTCGTTGACCCGATCTTCTATCCTTTAAACAAACAAATAATATGACGATCTTCTATGCTTTAAACAAACAAATGATATGACGGATCTTCTATCCTTTAAGCAAACGAATAATATGACGAATAGGTCAAAAACGCATTAATTAGTTGGTTTGCGGTTCGCTTAGTCAGTAGTCAACTGGATGAATCTAGTAATTAGAAAGATCTCTGGCACAATATGGGTGTATCATATGTTTTGCGTTTGTTCAGTCTAATAGAAATTTGACATTTGTTTCTTTCACAATCAAAAAAAATTTAAAAGCTTATCAGGAAGCCTTCTACTGAAGGGTTAGCAAACACACACCATCAATTCCCTACCAATTACACATGATGTGAAATATACGAATGATACATTTTTGAAGATCATATTTTTTAATTATTAATATGGTACGTTAAATTAAATCCATAGGAATAAAATTATATCATACCGGACATGATCCATTGGCAAAGTACAAGAAATCAGGTGCTGATTGGTCACTCTCTCGTCTTCTAGTTTTTTTACTTTTGGAAGTGAGAAAATATTTCTCTTTGTAAAATGTTAAATCATTTTCAGTGAGATTTTTGCAGGGAAAATTCTTTGGCATCTCTCGGCTGTCTAGTCCTTGTCCAGGAGAATTTTGACTCTCGTCGTGTGACTTTTTCATAGCAAACTTTGGCACGTACATCAAATCTGGTGGTCGCCACACCGGCTGGCTTAGCTGCAAACGTCGAGCTCGCTGTCGCTTGTTGCAGCAAACGGCAAGAATAACAACGAGCAGGAAAACCATAAGGGTGCCTGTCATCGCGGACACAAGCACGACAAATGAAACTGGAAATTTCACAATGGCTGAAAATATTGAAAGCGGTAAAATTGCGTTGTCACCTTCGACGATCAGCAAAGGTTGTGGACTAGTGATGCCAAGAGCTGAAGGCACGTGAGGAAAGCCAGCTGTGGTGTCCACTGAAGCGTTTACTATAATTTTGAACCAGCAAACAGCAGAAAGTCTTGGGACTCCTTCGTCATGAACAATGACACTCAACTGTTCAACGCGATATGAGATTTCCTGTAGATCGGAAGCCACGTAAATGTAACCAGACCATGGGTCAACGTCAAAGAAATAATTTGAAGCAGGTTGTTGCTGTTTTTCAGATCGCACGACAACGTAGCGCAGATTAGAATTTAAACCAACGTCCGAGTCGGTGGCTATGACGCGCGAAATCTGAGACCCGAGTGGAGTCTTGTTTGATACTTGAATCGAATTGTTTCGTCCATCTCGTGGAAAAACAATTTTTGGAGCATTGTCATTCCTGTCGGCAACAATGACGGAAACAGAAGCCGTAGTAGTCGGCAGAGTTTGATTTGAAGGATAGGAATTCCAAGCAAAAACTTTAAATTCATACGATTGAACAGCTTCTCTGTCTAAAGACTTTAAAGCTGTGATTTTTCCTGTTTGTTTTTCTATTGAGAAAACGTCTAGAAAATTATCGATTGCGTAACTGATATTGCTGTACGGAGGCGAATCGTTGTCCGTGGCATTTATTTGACCGATTTCAACGCCAGGAGGCTGATTCTCAAAAGTACCGAATGAAAATATTGGTTCAGAAAAAATAGGAAAGTTATCGTTTACGTCTATGACCTGCAGAGTCAACAAGGCGGTTGAAAGAAGACTTGGAAAACCAAAATCTCTAACTTCTACCGGTATATGATAAAACTGCTCAAATTCTCTGTCCAATGACTTTTTCGCCGTTAAGCTTCCGCTCTCCGCGTCGAGATTGAACAACATAAGCAAGTCAGGGTTAATGAAATCGGAAAAACGGTAGGCTAATTTAGAGTTTTCTCCTTTGTCCGGATCGATTGCTTTTATTTTACCAATTAATTGTCCAATTTTGTTGTTTTCCTCTATTTCAAGTTCCAGCGTGTGCTTTATAAAAGTCGGTTTATTATCATTTTTGTCTAGAACCTCCATTTTTATCTGCTTCGAGGATATCATTGGAGGAGAACCTTCGTCCATGCAAGTAATTAGAGCTTCGATTTTGTCTACTTTCTCTCGATCAAAACTTACAGAAGTCAATAACTTGAACTGACCTTCGTTTGATATCTTTAGTCTCTCAAAAATGAAATCCGCAGCGTCCTTACCGTCAAGACTGCAAGTCCATCTTCCACCGGCTCCGCTATCAGGGTCTTCTACGGTTATGTACGCTACGAAAGTTCCGCCTGGCTCGTTTTCGTCAACTTCAAGCCTGTCACTTGCTGTTGCTACTGTAATGATCGGTGCGTTGTCGTTAACATCAAGGATTTCTATAACAACTTCGCATGTTGCCGTGTTGCTGTGTTTTTCACCGTGATCCCGAGCGTAAACTTTAAACTGAAAACGACTATCAGTTTCGTAATCGAGCTTTTTTGCAAGTTTTAGTTCACCCGTTGATGAATCGATGTTAAAAACCCGATTGGAAGGTCTTAACTGGATTGGATCGATGAAGTAAGTTATTTGACCATTTATGCCAGAGTCTTCGTCTTTAGCAGTGATGACTGCAATGATACTACCCAGAGTGGTGTTTTCGAAGACTGTCAAATGATATACGTTTTGCTGAAAACTAGGGTGATTGTCATTTGAATCTTGTACCAGAACTCGAACATCGATGACGTCTTCAAGAGCAGGTGTACCGGCATCTGTGACGACTAATTGAAATTCATAAATCTCTTCAGATTCACGATCAAGTTCGCGTTTTAAGAGCAGACGAGGAGAAGAAGTGTGAGCAAGAAGATCGAACGGCAGATCTTCATCTGTTGTAAATTCTCGAATCTCATACCTGGCGATGCCGTTTGCAGGCGAATCTAGGTCGAAAGCCGTCGGAAGAATGTAAGTGCTGCCCGGAGTGGCATCTTCGGATACTTCGACTAAAAAAGGGTATCTAGATACAAATCTTGGTGGGTTGTCATTGATGTCTACAACATTGATGTGAACAGTGAATACCTGGAAATATTTAACTGGCGAAAGGACAGCAATCTGGAGAAAAAGAAAACACTGTTCCACCTCCGCTCCGCAAACTTCTTCTCTATCGATTCTACTGACCATCAAAAGATTGCTCGTATTTTTCTCGGCGAGCGTGAAGAAATCCCTCCCAGGATGATAAACGCCGTTTTGATGTGCCCGGTGTTTCTGGGATCCACTGCTGGAAAGCATTCCAAACCTGAACTGTTCCAGCGTTTCATATGTAAACTGCTCTTTGAGGTCGGTTGACTCGAGTAAATTCAGTACCAATTTCGGTGGTTCAACTTCTTCTTCGATTTTTAAGCTTACCGATGATCCTAGAATCATCCGCATAATCGTAATGTTAAATATCACTAAGATGATCCCGTTAGGTTTACCTAACATTTTGATGGTTATATATTTTATAAATCCAAACGTGTTACGATGTAAGCATATAAATATTTTGTTCTGAAGCTCATGAACATTTAAAAAACGAACACTGAAAATATTTTCTCATTTTTACAACAAGCTTCTTTTAAAAGAAATTGAAAAACCGTTTTCACTTCAATATGTTAGAATGACTAAAAATGTCTGAAGGTTTTATTATATCGCACACTAGGAAGGCTTTTATACCATCACATCACCTTGAAAAATAGAAAACTTTTGCAACTAGAAAAAGAGAAGAGAAGAAAGAACGAGAGAGTGAGAGAGAGTGTGTGTGCATCTTTGTGTGTGTGTGTGTATGTGTGTATGTGTGTGTGTGTGAGAGAGAGTGAGAGAGAGTGGGAGAGAGAAAGAGAGAAACAAGATAACGCTGCAAGAGAAAACTGGAAGACAGTGAGTGGGAAGAAAAAGAGGTGAGAGAAAGAGTTGCTTAGTAATTGACCTGCTGTAAGTGAAAGAATTTTAACTGCATTGTGTAATATCTGCATTTACGAAAAAACCCAGAAAAGATAAAAATATATAACTTGTTTTATCTCTACCCCAAGACTTCTTCTAGCATTATTTAATTCAAATTAATATAATATTATGTAGAATCGTTATCGTCGTCGTCATCATCATCATCGTCATCATCATCGTCGTCTTCATCGTCATCATCATCGTTCTAGGTTAGATGGATTCAACCTGTTTCAGAATTGAAAACACGTGCATACCTTTTATAGCAAAACTACCGCCAAATGAAATTATAACAGGGGTGGTTGTGATAAAAACAAATGGCTTTGTCTTTCTCATTCACTCACCTCCAACACGTTTTACATATTCATTTAAACCCCATGAACTTTTACTGATTCACTTACTTAAGTCATTTCCTCATCCATAAATTCAACTACCATTTTTAAAATTTTAAAATTTGTTACAATAAAAAACTAATAACCAAGTTTAGAACTTTCTCAACAGTTTTTGCTTTGTCTTGTAGTAACAACAGCATGAACATAAAGAAGGAAATAAATTTTAATCCAAAGAATTAATCTCCAACTATTTAAGCTTTTTATTTGGCCTGGTTTGTACTATTAAAGTGTTAAATTAAAATTGTTTCCAACATGGCTCACACTTTATACTGTTATTTTTCATATTAAAGACTTATACAAGATTATTTCTGTTTTTTTTTTAAATTTCCTATTCAGAAAGATTAAAACAAAAGCTAAGTTTTTGGCGTTTCTTTGTCATTCGTTGAATAGTGAAAAAAGAGATAAATGTTTTATGTAGGTGGATGAAATAAATTTTATTTTTGCTAAAAAATCTTCCGCTTAAAAATTTCAAATGAACTTTTAAACGCCATGCATGTGCAGTTGAGTTAGAAAACTATATATTACCGAGAAATTGGATTCGTTGAAAAGTTTTCCAGCTAAAAATTAAAACAAAAAAACTATGCATAAGTGTTAAAGGTAATTAAAATTTTGAGAACTGGGTCAACTGATAATTTTGTTCTTTATTATCTCTAATTGGTTTGAATTTGCAGCCCGAATAAAGGTGCGTTGTGAGCAACCGATTCAAATAATCTTTAAACCAAATTTTTCTCAATTTTCATTTCAAATATATTTACTCGGTTTAAACTATATCTTATATATAAAAGGCAATGTTTGTATGTATGTATGTATGTATGTTTGTATTTATGTATGTTTGTTTGTATGTATGTGTGTGTGTTCACTCCTGAAGAGCTTTTCTGTGGAGGTCATCAGAAGAAAACCCCCCCTCGAGCAAACGTTTCGGCTCTTTAATTTCTTGACGTTCTAAGGGGGGGCGAGCCACGTTCGACGGACGAACGTCCTCCGGCAGAAAATGTTTTTGTTCTTTTCCGACATCGAATTTCTATCATTCCTTGCATCGTGGCAGATATTTGTCATGCAAATAAACTCGCAACTTTAGAGAAATTCAGACTATTCAAGTGAGAAAACCTTCGACGACATAACGGCTTCGCTTTCGTAGCGGTACTTAATATCGCCACGTAAACAAAGACGAAGCAATTCTATTCTTGCGGAGCGGAGAGAGCGGCTTCTAAATTTGGAAAATCTTCTTTTTTCTCTCTTTGAGACCAAATCCAGAATGAAGCCGATTCTGCTGCTTCAGAAATCTGTTTAATTGCACGGGTCCGCTCTCTGTTAGACATTCCCAGGGCCCGCAGCAACTTTAGCAAAGATTTACCAACCAAACCGCGTGCTCCGACTTCAACAGCAAAAAGCTCAGCTCTTGAGCCATTTGCTTCCAAATCCAACATCAATTCTCTGTATCTTTCTAATTTCATGATGTTACTGGCCTCCATGTTGCTTTCCCAAGGCACTGTCAACTCGATGAGAAGAAATGTCTTGGCCAGACTCGAAAAAACAACTATGTCTGGCCTTTTTCCACTTTCCTTTATTGAAACTGGGAAGCACTTTTCCGTTTTCAGATCGGCAGAGACCCTCCAGTCGTTCGCCGCATGGAAAACATTCTCTCCTTCCGTGAGGGTTCTTTTTGGGCGATTTAGCTGCGGCAATCCCTCTCTCAAAAAATAAATCCTCCTCCTAGGTTTCACCTCCATTGAGTTGGCTTTTCGGCAGGCCTCTTTTACAAATCCCAGCAGCTTTTGGAGAACAAGGTTGTGGCGCCACGTGTATCTACCATGAGAAAGGGAATAGGAGCAGGAGGAAAGAATATGAATCAATGACTGCGACTGACCGCAGAGCTGACACTCATCGTTCTCAATTAATTTCCATTTCTTTAAATTGCTGGCTGTTGGCAGCTGATCATACATCGATCTAATGAGGAACGATAGCCGCACTGGAGCATAGCGCCATATATCTTCCCATGACAGAGACCGCTGAACTGTCTCCTCCCATCTGGTCCAGTCGCCTTGCTGTGACAATTGTGCGCTCTTCACAACTCTCTCGCTTTCTATCGCTTGCTTTCTGTCCTGAACAATCAAGTCTGATCTTTCCTGAGCGTTTGCCTTGGACCACCAGAGATGGTGGTTCCATCCAACACCATGCCGCCCCAACTGAACTGCTCCGGTTCTTTCAGTCCACTGGAGAGAAACCGTGGCATTCTCTATTTCAACCCTAGCATTCCATTTGGTTCCTGAGATTAGAGTTGGTTTTACCTCAGCGACTCTCTGATCCGTTGAATTATCGAGCATCATCTGAGTTCTCAGTTTGCTGATCTTGAAATCTTCAACAAAAGACCGCAATGGAAGTCTCAGCTTGGCTGTTTTGCCGTAGAGAGCCACAGACGTCAATCCCGGAGGCAGACCCAACCATTGACGTGTAAAACGAGCTATCTTTCTTTCTAGTTTCTCCACAACTTGCAGACCAATTTCATAGACTGTCAAAGGCCAAAGCAGTCTTGGCACTAAAACAAATTGCAAAATCCACACTTTGAACCTGCTCTGAAGCGGAGCAGCATTAATGCTTTCCATGGAGACAGTTGCCATACGGAGAATAGAAGCACCCTGATCAACGTCATTCAGGGATTTACAATACCATCTACCGAGACTTTTCACTGGTTCGTCGCTCACTGTTGGAATCTTGTTACCATCAACAGAGAAAACGGTGTATTCATCAATTTTACCGCGACGCAGGGAGAGACTTCTCGATTTAGATGCTTTAAAACTCATTCCGCACCATTTGAGTAGATCGCTGAAGACATCAAGTGTCCGTCTCATTGAAATACACTTATTCAAACTAATTGTCGTGTCGTCCATGAAAGCTCTCAGAGGTGGCATGAAAATACCTCGGCCGACATAAACATCTTCTACCCTTGCACCAACTGAATTCAGAAGTAGTTGCATTGCTAGCACGAATAATATGGGAGAAATAGAGCACCCCATGGCTATACCGACCTGAAGACGAAACCAATCGGTTGAACACGTCTTTGTCGATAATCTCAGGTGAAAATCTTGAAAATACTGTCGTAGAATATCCATAACGAACTTTGGAACATGGTGCATCGTCAAAGCTCTCCAAATCAGCTGGTGACGAACCGCTCCATAAGCATTTGCAAGATCAAGCCAAACGACGTGCAAACTGAGTCGATTCTGTTTTGCTCTTTTTATAGACTCCCAGATCATGGTAGAATGTTCGATGCAACCAGGAACACCAGGGATTCCTCCTTTCTGAATTGACTTGTCTATGTAGTCGTTTTGTGTTAGATAGCTCGTCAACCTCTTGGCAAGCACAGCAAAAAATATTTTTCCTTCAACATTGAGAAGAGAAATTGGTCTGAACTGATTGATGTCGACTGAAACTTTCTCCTTTGGTATAAAAATGCCTTCAGCTTTTTGCCACTCTTTATCAACAGACCCGGAAGTCCAAGCAGACTTGAGCAATGAGTGTAAAACTTTCAACACACCCGGACATTTTTTATACACCAGGTATGGTACACCATTTGGGCCTGGAGCAGATCTATTTCTTGTTTTTCGGAGGAATTGGGATATGTCAAAAATTGAAATTACTCCCTGGTTGAAAGCAACCTTTGGAAGAGGAATCTCGGGAAGATCTGATCTTTCAGCTAGTTCTTTATCGCCCAAGGGGTCAATGAAAGCAGCTCGGAAGTGATGATCAAGCTGCTCTTTACTGACTTGCAGAGTACCTGACTTTGGTGGATCGAGCAAGCTTTTACCATAACGGAATGGATCTCTGACAAACTGGAATCTTGCCTTCCTTTGTTCTCTTTTCTTTACCCGCAAACGTTCTGCTCGCAAGAGTGCACTCAATCGCTGCCTCAAGTCATGTCGTAATGCTGAGAGCCCTGGTTTCTCGTTGTCTGGAGCTCTCCTCCATTGTTGACGAAGTCGTTTTTTTTCTTTTTTGAGTCTAGCAATCTCTCGTTGTCGCCTTGAAATATGAGTTTTTTCGCCTCTGTCCATGAGAACTTTTTCCTTGGAACCGAACATCTCTAAACACTTGTTGTAAATGGTGTCAGTTAGATTGTTCACTTGAAACATTGGAAGTTCTTTCATCTGCACTTTGAGAAGCTTGGAAAGTATCTCGTCGAGCTTCGACCAATCCGCTTTGTGAGCAGCAGCGGGGAAGTTAATTCTAGCCCGAGGTTGCCTATTCTCGTCGCTATCAGGATCGTGGAACCTGTCGGGGCTGTGGTTGGCATCCGGCCCGACTTGGCCCGGCGTTTTACCTGAAGCAATGCTTGCTTCAGTACGATGATCCTGTACAGCTTTAAGCAGGCAACCCATTTTCGTACGGTGAACCTTCATACCGCGGCTTGTTGCGAAACCTCTACCGCACACACACTCATGAAGTGTTCCCCCATTAGGGTCCGTTGGAAGAGCAAGTTCGATGGCCGTAGGTCCGATTGTGAGCTCATCATACTCCCCCTCCTTTCGGTTGGAGCTCTGGGGGCATAAATTCGATTTCGTTGTCGCAGCTAGATGAACGGTGTTTTTTGTATCCCGGCTAAGCTGGGCCAGGATACCCGTAATACTCGTCTTTCCGAGTTGCCACCTGTCTTTCCACGGTGTCACCGGTCTTTCCCAGTTGCCACAAGGTCTTTCCCGAGAGTCACCCGGTCTTTCCCGGGGGTCAAATGGCTAACGCCTCAAAAATGTGTGTTCACTCCTGAAGAGCTTTTCTGTGGAGGTCATCAGAAGAAAACCCCCCCTCGAGCAAACGTTTCGGCTCTTTAATTTCTTGACGTTCTAAGGGGGGGCGAGCCACGTTCGACGGACGAACGTCCTCCGGCAGAAAATGTTTTTGTTCTTTTCCGACATCGAATTTCTATCATTCCTTGCATCGTGGCAGATATTTGTCATGCAAATAAACTCGCAACTTTAGAGAAATTCAGACTATTCAAGTGAGAAAACCTTCGACGACATAACGGCTTCGCTTTCGTAGCGGTACTTAATATCGCCACGTAAACAAAGACGAAGCAATTCTATTCTTGCGGAGCGGAGAGAGCGGCTTCTAAATTTGGAAAATCTTCTTTTTTCTCTCTTTGAGACCAAATCCAGAATGAAGCCGATTCTGCTGCTTCAGAAATCTGTTTAATTGCACGGGTCCGCTCTCTGTTAGACATTCCCAGGGCCCGCAGCAACTTTAGCAAAGATTTACCAACCAAACCGCGTGCTCCGACTTCAACAGCAAAAAGCTCAGCTCTTGAGCCATTTGCTTCCAAATCCAACATCAATTCTCTGTATCTTTCTAATTTCATGATGTTACTGGCCTCCATGTTGCTTTCCCAAGGCACTGTCAACTCGATGAGAAGAAATGTCTTGGCCAGACTCGAAAAAACAACTATGTCTGGCCTTTTTCCACTTTCCTTTATTGAAACTGGGAAGCACTTTTCCGTTTTCAGATCGGCAGAGACCCTCCAGTCGTTCGCCGCATGGAAAACATTCTCTCCTTCCGTGAGGGTTCTTTTTGGGCGATTTAGCTGCGGCAATCCCTCTCTCAAAAAATAAATCCTCCTCCTAGGTTTCACCTCCATTGAGTTGGCTTTTCGGCAGGCCTCTTTTACAAATCCCAGCAGCTTTTGGAGAACAAGGTTGTGGCGCCACGTGTATCTACCATGAGAAAGGGAATAGGAGCAGGAGGAAAGAATATGAATCAATGACTGCGACTGACCGCAGAGCTGACACTCATCGTTCTCAATTAATTTCCATTTCTTTAAATTGCTGGCTGTTGGCAGCTGATCATACATCGATCTAATGAGGAACGATAGCCGCACTGGAGCATAGCGCCATATATCTTCCCATGACAGAGACCGCTGAACTGTCTCCTCCCATCTGGTCCAGTCGCCTTGCTGTGACAATTGTGCGCTCTTCACAACTCTCTCGCTTTCTATCGCTTGCTTTCTGTCCTGAACAATCAAGTCTGATCTTTCCTGAGCGTTTGCCTTGGACCACCAGAGATGGTGGTTCCATCCAACACCATGCCGCCCCAACTGAACTGCTCCGGTTCTTTCAGTCCACTGGAGAGAAACCGTGGCATTCTCTATTTCAACCCTAGCATTCCATTTGGTTCCTGAGATTAGAGTTGGTTTTACCTCAGCGACTCTCTGATCCGTTGAATTATCGAGCATCATCTGAGTTCTCAGTTTGCTGATCTTGAAATCTTCAACAAAAGACCGCAATGGAAGTCTCAGCTTGGCTGTTTTGCCGTAGAGAGCCACATGCTATGTGTATGTATGTATGTATGTATGTATGTATGTATGTATGTATGTATGTATGTATGTATGTATGTATGTATGTATGTATGTATGTATGTATGTATGTATGTATGTATGTATGTATGTATGTATGTATGTATGTATGTATGTATGTATGTATGTATGTATGTATGTATGTATGTATGTATGTATGTATGTATGTATGTATGTATGTATGTATGTATGTATGTATGTATGTATGTATGTATGTATGTATGTATGTATGTATGTATGTATGTATGTATGTATGTATGTATGTATGTATGTATGTATGTATGTATGTATGTATGTATGTATGTATGTATGTATGTATGTATGTATGTATGTATGTATGTATGTATGTATGTATGTATGTATGTATGTATGTATGTATGTATGTATGTATGTATGTATGTATGTATGTATGTATGTATGTATGTATGTATGTATGTATGTATGTATGTATGTATGTATGTATGTTTGTATATTCAAGCATCAAATGAAAACCGCAGAACCGATTTTATTGAAATTTGGCAAACTTGTGGGAAATAACCAGCCGGTGGTTTTTGTTAAGTTTGAAAAGAATTTGTTAATCCGTTGGTGTTTTATGAAAAAAAAACGTTTTGGTCAGCGGTTGTAAGTTGTAAGTTGTAAGCTGGGAAAGCGACGAGAGCGGGAAAGTGACCGGGAGCGGGAAAGCGACCGGGAGCGGAAAAGCGACCGGGAGCGGAAAAGCGACCGGTAGCGGGAAAGCGACCGGGAGCGGGAAAGCGACCGGGAGCAAGAGAAAAACGATAGAAAAATCTCTAAAAACCCCGGGCAATGCCGGGTACCCCGCTAGTTACAAATATAAATTAAATGTTTATTTATATTACAAATATAAATAAATTGATTATTTTATTTTTGGTCATAAATAAGATTTAAATCATTTAAAAAAAAAGTAGAAAAATAATCTTTTTTCAGAAAATGTTCGAAATTAACAGTCGTTAAAAAATGAAAAAAATGTTTGCGATTGTTTCTAACGCTATTTTATGCTATCAATGAAACAAAAACTTAACTAGATCCTAGGAATTTCTAGCAATTGTGCTTGGAACCGAATTATTACATCGTGCTATTTGAGATCATCTGATGGTTGTTGTATCAGTTGTATACATTTGTTGCGATTGTACGTTGATGTGTTGTTCAATTGCTGCCGTGTTTCGTGTTGTTGTGAGTGTTGTTGTGACTGTAAGGTACTAAGGCGTGTGTGTATTGTGTATGTGTATGTTATGTGCATATGTTTATGTTTATGTGTATGTTATGTGCATATGTGTATGTGTATGCTATGTGCATATGTTTATGTGTATGTTATGTGCATATGTGTATGTTATTTGCATATGTGTATGTGTATGTGATGTGCATATGTGTATGTGTATGTGAGGTGCATATGTGTATGTTATGTTATATGCATATGTGAATGTGTATGTTATATGCATATGTGCATGTGTATGTGCATGAAAATCAGGTGAGTAGCAACGAGATAACATCAGAAACGGGTGGATTGCCGTTGGTAAACATCCTGAGTAAGTTTTAAAGTAAAAAAATGGAAGGTCTACATAGAGAAAAAATCAGTAAGAAGGTTATTTTGGCGAGTATGTTACAATTTTTACGTTATTTTCTTGTCAACTTTTGTTTTCATAATGATAAAATAAACTTCATCATAAATATCAGAGCTATAAATATCATGAAATTATTAATACTTAATCCTGACAAGTTTCTTAATTTCAAATGTTTAATTCCGTGGTTTGAACTCGTTTTTTAATTTTCTTCAATTTTCGTCTTTTTATTTAAAAAAAAACAAATATTGTAAATAAAAAAGAAAGAAACTTTACATACTGGCTCAACTTCCGATTAAGTTTTGTTTAAAAAACGATAGGTTTAGTTTATGTTATAAATATAAGCCTATTTATAACACATATATATATAACATAATATATATATATATATATATATATATATATATATATATATATATATATATATATATATATATATATGTGTGTGTGTGTGTGTGTGTGTGTGTGTGTGTGTGTGTGTGTGTGTGTGTGTGTGTGTGTGTGTGTGTGTGTGTGTGTGTGTGTGTGTGTGTGTGTGTGTATTCATATGTATGCTATAGGTGTGTGTCTGTGGTTTCAGGTCCTTGACCTTGTATCTGTTTATGTTAATGTTATATGAACGTATGTGTTTTAGTGAGTGTGTTAATGCTTATGGGCGTGTGAACTTAGTGCTTAAGAGTATGGCAAGGATGTGAACAAGTTCTTGCTATGTATATTTTTATATATAATTTAGTACAAATCTTAATTAATCATAATTAATTAATTATTTCATACTTTGATTTATTTTTAACATATTTTTTTCTATTTTTCACACTCGCATTTATTCATTCATCCACCAGCGAGCCAGACTAGACTGATAGAAGGAGACAGAAGCAGACAGAAGCAGACAGAAGTAAACAGAAAGAGACAGAAGTAAACAGAAAGAGACAGAAGCAGACATAAGGAGACAGCAACAGCGTGGGAAACTCGTCCCTGCCTCTGTGAATGTCTTCCTTTACTTGCCAGGTTCAGACAAAGGCAGCAAACAAATTTTATCAGTTATGAAAAAAGAATATTTTATTCTCTCTCTCACACACTCACTCAGTCTCTCTCCTCTTTCTTTCATTTTCCCTTTTATTTCTCCCCATACACATACACACTAACACACTTTTTTTTTAATTCCTTCTTGTTTTTCTTCCTCCTACTTTAATTCAATAACTTTTCGACCTATGACCCTGTACTTTTCCAGGGCTTTTATCTTTTTATTTGTTTTTATATGTAAGCTAAAATATGTATATAAGGTATGGTAAGATATTTGTGCTGATGATATTTATGAATGAACTGCTGAACCTGGATTTTTATGTTTATTTATTTATAAATAAATAAATAAATATTTTTTTAAAATTGATATTTGTTTGTTTGTTTGTTTGTTTGTTTGTTTGTTTGTTTGTTTGTTTGTTTGTTTGTTTGTTTGTTTGTTTGTTTGTTTGTTTGTTTGTTTGTTTGTTTGTTTGTTTGTTTGTTTGTTTGTTTGTTTGTTTGTTTGTTTGTTTGTTTGTTTGTTTGTTTGTTTGTTTGTTTGTTTGTTTGTTTGTTTGTTTGTTTGTTTGTTTGTTTGTTTGTTTGTTTGTTTGTTTGTTTGTTTGTTTGTTTGTTTGTTTGTTTGTTTGTTTGTTTGTTTGTTTGTTTGTTTGTTTGTTTGTTTGTTTGTTTGTTTGTTTGTTTGTTTGTTTGTTTGTTTGTTTGTTTGTTTGTTTGTTTGTTTGTTTGTTTGTTTGTTTGTTTGTTTGTTTGTTTGTTTGTTTGTTTGTTTGTTTGTTTGTTTGTTTGTTTGTTTGTTTGTTTGTTTGTTTGTTTGTTTGTTTGTTTGTTTGTTTGTTTGTTTGTTTGTTTGTTTGTTTGTTTGTTTGTTTGTTTGTTTGTTTGTTTGTTTGTTTGTTTGTTTGTTTGTTTGTTTGTTTGTTTGTTTGTTTGTTTGTTTGTTTGTTTGTTTGTTTGTTTGTTTGTTTGTTTGTTTGTTTGTTTGTTTGTTTGTTTGTTTGTTCCTTCGTTCATTCGTTTTTTCGTTTGTTCGTTCGTTCGTTCATTCATTCATTCATATATAATCATTTATGTGAATGAGGAAACATTCACATTAAACTTAATCACAAATTTAGTTTATTTGTTAACAGCAAAATATTTTGTAAAACGTGGTTTTTTATCGTTTTATTCTGAGGTCACTCGTGCTGTTTTGTGTTATGTATACCGACCGTGAAAATTTGCTTTTTAAAGCTTTTTTATGATATTTTTGGTGCACTGCAACATCTCGGATTCAAGTATTTGTGGCCGAAAAATTATGTAGAAAAGACATCTTAAAAATATCGCCAGCTAGAGTTTCCTGATTCTTTAAAAGCTGATTGAAAAAATGTGGTTTACAGGCTCACTATCTAAGAAAGAACATAAATATAATGTTGAATAAAAAAATAAATACCCCTTTAACAGCTTAGCTTACAAAGATAATCTGATGAATTTATTAATAAGTTGACTAAAACATAAAATACTATCATGAATCAGCTGAATTTCGTTGAATTGTATTTATAAATAAATAATATACATCGTATTCTCTCTCTCTCTTTCTCTCTTTATTTCTTTCTTTCTCTCTCTTTACCTCCCTTCCTCCCCCTCTCTTTTTCTCTCTTTATCACTTTCTCTCTTTTTTTCTCTCTCGCACTTTCATAAACTTTTCTGGTTTATAATTAATTATTTTGCTCAATGAAGATAATATTTAATTAAAAATGTAATTATATTAATTATATTCTATTTGGTTGGTCAGCAAAAAATACCATTTTTCAAGGCCGAATTCCAGGTTAACAGCTTTTCCTACAAAATCAAGCAATCTAGGTATTGGTGGTTAACTTTTTCGGTATGTCAAGTAGACCAAATAAAGATATACAACCAGACCTGCATGCAGACAAACAGACAGAGAAACAGACAGTCAGACAGCTGAACACACATTCAGACAGAGAACACAGACAGACATGCACGCCTGTACTAGGCATCTGTGATTCAATTCTATAAACATTCGGAAACCTCCATCTGCGTTCATCTTTTCCTTTTTCAAATCAAGACTTCAAAGCACCTGGAGTTCTCATGTTTACAGGTCCCTTTGAACGTCGAGAAAAAATTGATATGATCGTTATGCTTGTCATCATCATCATCATCATCACCACCATCATCGTTATTTTCATTTTCGTTATCACTATCATTATCAACGTCATCTCTCTCTCTCTCTCTCTCTCTCTCTCTCTCTCTTTTTGTTATGATCCGGCCCCCTTCAAACAAAGCCAATTAAACCCCTTTATAATAAAAAATAATAAAATTTAAAAAAATATATCTACTCTCAATCGTTGACAATATCATATCGTCTCTGCACACAACAATTTTTCGGCAAGACATTTTTCAGCAAATTTGTTAATCATATCTTTGTAGGTATTTTCGTGGTTGTGCAAAATTTTTTCAATGGACAACATAGCCAAAATCTAGATAATTCGTTGCTTTTTTGCAAATAATGTTAAAAAAGTGTTGATCTCAGATGATGTGTTTCGTTCTACAAAATAATTACAAAACGCATCCATTGTAAGCTGCAGAAACCCAAAAATAATCATGTAACTTATTAGTAAAAAGCCCACTGATGTTTTGGGGGATGGTCATTTATTACACCATAGCCCTGGAACTGCTAAGATGGATCATGATCATTGTAACACTCTTAATACTATCTATATAAAGTTTTTACCTGAATCTACTCGAGTACCTTTACCTAAACCTTTCAACTGTGCTGATCATCCTGTTTCTCGTAGGTACCCAATCCAATTACTTTTTAGAAACTCTCCTGTTTCTGTCAAATTACACTAGCTTCTAGTTTAAAACCAATAATTGTATTCCATCTTATCTTATCTTATTAATTTTATCTCATCTGGACTTTAAACTGAGGTTTCTCTCCTATAAAAGTAATTATTTCAATCTATAGTACCTAAATACTCTTTCGCTAAGGGTCTTTTTTCTTTCAGTGGTTCATAATTATGGAGCCGTCACATTCTTCTTTTGCAACTAAAGCGTCTCTAACTGGTTTTCGCATTTGTATATTGTATCGTTGATTTGTGACAGAGTGATTTTCAGCTTTAATGAAAGCGCTACATAATTTGTATGATTGATTGAATAATTAAATTGAAGTCCGACGCTCTCCCTTCTCGAGCAAATTAGCACCTAAGAACAATAAATTTAAATAAATATATAAAATAAATTTAAACTGTTTTATTTTAAATAAATAATTTTTAAAAAACTTTAAAATTAAACTAATATTTTGAATTCCAATTTATTGCATTCCAAATTCTAAACGTCTGCTGTTTTTAGTCATCAGAGATTTGTTTACGTTTATCTTCCACCCAATATAACGGCTTTAAATACTTTTACTTCATGTTTTTATTTTAGGTTTATAACCTACTTTGAAGTTTTTGTTACAACAAAAGTTTTTTTGTTGCTAAAAAATGGCGACGACTAAAAAAACGAATGCTTCGACTGAATTGGCCAATATGGAAATGAAAGCCAAAGAACACGCTAAAGTTATCGTTGCTAACTACTTTCAGCGACCGGATCAACTTGAAAAAACCGAAAATTTGCGGAAATCAGTTGCCAGGCAAAAGGGTTCGGTAGAGGCAATGTTGAAAACAGCCATCCAATCACAACTGGATGGTGTGAAGACTGGCTTGAACCAACTCAATACGGCATTGAGAGATATAAGAGACATTAAAAATAATTTCGATGACATAAAGTACACATATAAGTCAGTAGCAGACCTGCAAACGAAACTGAAAAACATTAGAGAGGAAAACTCTAGACACAGCCAGCTGGCAGCCGCTTGTGACAACGTCCTGCACATTTTCACTGTACCGGAGACCATAAGTAAGTGCGAGGAACTGATTAATGAAGGAAAACTCTTGCATGCTCACAAGAATCTTAGCGATCTGGAAAAATCACGTGATGACATACTATATGAATTGCACAAACAATCCGTCCAGTGTCCGTCTGAAAAGCTCATGGTCATGCAGTATTTTTCTGGGCTGGAAGATTTAGTAGAAGCTCTTGGCAAGCAGCTTTGGTTGATCCTTCAGAGGACGATAATCTCTCTTCGCGTTGAACCAACCATTATTGTCACAGTCATTCGGATTATCGAGAGAGAAGAGAAAATGGATGAATTGATGGCTAAAAGATATGACCAGATGCGGCTTCCTGGCAGGCCAAAGCAGTGGCGGAAAAAAGCCTTTGAGACCATGAGCAAAGCGGTTCTCTCAAGAGTTGAAGGCAATCAAATGGAGGATCGAACGACCAACAAGATGTGGTTAGTCAGACATTTGGAAGTCACTCGACAGCTGGTTCTTGAAGATCTTCGAGTTGTCAAGACCTTGTGTGAGCCTTGTTTTCCATCCCATTATGACATAGTTGAAAGATACATTCAAATGTATCATTCAGCCATTGCTTCACATCTTAATGATATCATAGACCAGGGACTAGAAGGCAACGAAATCATTTCACTGCTTAACTGGATCAATGACTATTCAACCAGGGAACTGATGGGTCATCCAGATTTGAATATCAACATGGACAAGTATGATCCTCTCATCGATAAGGATAAAGTAGTTCAATTGCACAACCAGTACATTGTCACACTCCGAGCAAACATGAAGGATTGGATGAATAAATCTTTGACGACTGACACTAAGGACTGGTCGAAGGACCAACTTCCTGACATGGACGACAAAGGTTTCTTCAGTACCACCTGGCCAGTAATAATAATTCAAATGGTTGAGCAAAATCTTGACGTTGCAAAAACCATCGGGAATGAATTGGTCTTGAGCGTGGTGAATATGTGTTTAGAGGAGATTAAAGCATTTGCTGAGCTCTACAAAGAACAATTGAGATATTATAACAGCACTCACATGACTGATAGAAAGAGTCCAAAATACTACCTTCACTTCATTATCGCCAACACCAATAACTGCCAGACATTTGTCGAATTCATTCTTCGTCTGCATAAGAAGTACCTGTCCAATTCGGAAGCCCCAAAGATCAAGTTGCTTCTTGACTGCTTTAACAATCAAACTGAAATTCTTTGCATCTGGCTTGTAGACGAAGTATTTTTTGACTTAGAGCCTCACGTCCAAGATCTTTTGACAAAAAATTGGATGAACAGTCGCCAGTCTATGGACACAATCTGCATCACCATCGAAGATTATTTCCAGGACTTTGTGCACGTTAAGGATGTTTTCTATGGCGAGGTCATTTCAAGAATCAGGTATCGACTGGCCAAAGAATACTACAAGGCCCTCATGGCCAGAAAGATTCTTTTGAAGAACTACGATGAGAGGCTGGCCGCCAGCGATAAAATCTTGAGAGAAGCGGATCAGATGGATTCTCTTTTCAACAGACTCACGAAAGACGAAAAGCAGCGAGAAGAAAAGTCGCCGCTCGAAGCGATCTCCGGTCTGGTTGAATTGCTGAAGTTGCGAGATACTTCGATGATGTCACTGGAGATATCCGGTTTTGCCAACAGTTACCCCGACATTAAAATTGACATGCTCGTTAACGTAATGATGATGAGGGGTGACATTGCCAGGGTCGATGCACGGCAGATCGTGTCTGAATGCCTCGGAGAAGATCACGACGCCAGAGCCAACAGAACAAAAAAGACGATTTTTTCTTCTCTTAATTTAAAGTAGTTAATAGAATATCGTTTTCAAGTTGGTTTATAATTGACAATTAGATTGATTTGTAAATCTGTATTTATTTCTGCGCGAATATCGTTTAGTCGAGCCAGTATAGTGTGGTGACGATGAGGTAATGGATGTTGCCATCTCCATAATGATGTTTAATTATTACATTTTTGAATTTTTTTCATTTCCCAAGTCTTATAGTCGCTGATTGTATATTTGTAGTACGGAAGGTTGCCTGTGCTTCAGGTGGCTAAATGAATTTTTTGTTAACATTTATGCTGAAGGTTTTGAATGTTGGATTTGCTTTTATTTATGCTTATCCTTATTTCAAGTACACCAAATGACTAATAAAATAAATATTTTTATTATTCTAATAAAGTGTAAACGAGAGCATTGTTCATTTTTGTTTGTTCAAAGTGTACATTACGCCAAAATATTTTTTTCTATGTTGATTTAAATTGTCTTATAAAATGACAGATCGTTAGTTATATGTGGATAAAGACATGAAGGTTTAACCATAACATAACATGAAAGAAGTTACGGCTGCAAGCTAAAAGTTCTTATGCCGATATATCCAAAAAGTATTACGACTAATTTTTGCATCTCTTATGTATGCTTCAAAAATCTATGATTGTACATGATGTCGTCCCTTGCGACAGTAACTGAATTTTTATTTTGAATTTATGAACATATTTTATATCATTGACTTCTGCAACATCTTCAGATCTTAAGGAAGACTGTTCCAGATTGCAGTGACTCTGTTGACAAAGAAAGCCTTCTGGCCTTGAACTTCTGTGTCTCCAGATTGATCAAAAAGTATTCAAGCTAATATTTTTATATTGTATATATCATCTGGCAATTTTCTGTATTTAAGACATGAAATTTTCAAAAATTTCATACTATCTCTGGGGGCTCGGCCCTCCACAAACATTTTCAAATTAAAAATTGTATATGGCAGCTTATGAAAGTGTTTTAATTTTTTTGGAAAAGTCCCACTCAAGATCATCAGGTTTTTGGAAGGAGAAAGCGTGAAACTGTTTGAAAAATTGTGGTAAAAGCCCCCTGAACTTTGTTTAAGCGATCTCTTGTCGGTATACTGAATCCTCCCAGGAAAATTTAGCTGGCTAGGTATGGAGTAGAGCTGTTGCTCTCTCTTGATTTTGAAGTATGCTCCTATTTTAGGAGATTTAATTAAAATGTTTTAAAAAATATTTCGCGAATGTACCTACGACGAATGTAGGTACTCTCCTCCCGGGCATCACCTATTTTAGGAGAAGAAAAATGATGAAAAAAAGTCTTTCTTAAAAAAAATTGCAAAAGTACCTACAAATACCCTCTCCGGTCATTATTTATTTAAAAATTTAGTATTCTTAGAATGCAATTCTGGAACGTGGGTCATTTCTTTCAGAAACTTGCCCACCCTCTCCCTCCACGGTTTTATTGAAATGAGTCCCTGTCGCTCAGTAATTATAACATAACATTAAAAAACTTAATTAATAAATGTTATTTTTAATATTTTTATTTTGTTTTAAATTATTTTATGTCAAAGAAATTACTGACTTTAATTGGTACTTAACCGCACTTTTAAATTTGATTTGCCACAAAGTCTAAAAGTGAACGAAACACGTTGTTTGGGTTTTGTCCGGAGTATTTCGGTTTTTATTAAAAATGACTGATTCATTTGAAAAAGAAGATAAAGAAACGCGGTCAAATGAAGAAAACTGCGAATCTGAAGAAGAATTTGAAGAGTCTGTTCTCGGAACTAAGGAATTGTAAAACTTCAAAACTTAATAAGTCTTAATAATTTAATTAGCTACAATTAGTACCAATTAGTCTGAATTTGTCATTAGTAACATTATTAGTTAGTTCATTAGTAATTCATTTAGTAGTTAGTGTAGTGTAGTGTAGGCAGTTGCATGGAAATATGGAAATTGAAGTTTTGTTTTTATCACCTAGGGCAGGCCCTAGGGTTAGGGCAGGCCCTCCCTAGTTCTAGTTGCTATCGCTATGGTTCCAAATATTTGTACACACTTTTACTTAACTTGACTTCTCTGTCTGTCGTCTAATTTTGAAATCGATTTTAAACTAACTTCCCGATGAGCTAGAGACTTAAAAATTTAAACATACCTCCGAACTGATTAACAATGCATTCTATCAAATTTTCTAATCGATTAGAAAAAATTTAATTAAATAATTATTTGTGATATTTTCGTCGAACTATTTATTGTCTATGCTAGTATGCTCGTTGTTTATGTAACATAATGTGGCCTACACAATAGATTATATAAAAGTGTGTTTTTAAAAAACTTTTTTTTTTATTCACTTGTTCTGATCTTATGATAGGAGGCTCAAAGTTGGAACTTGAATCTGAAATAAATATTTATTGAAATATAAAATAATAACACAAAACAGAATTATGAACATTAAAATAAAAGTCATTGTTATTTACAAAGCTCTATTGTTCATGACAGTGGGGCCACTTTAAAAATTTTCTTCATACTTTCTATATATTCTGCACATTTTGCTATTCTCCCTCTTTACCATATTGTAAACTTTTTATATAGTCTACATATTTTGCAGGTATCTATTACAAGTGGATAATTTAATGTTTACTTTTATTATATGGTCCAAAAACATGCGAGCTATAAAAATTTCTGTAAGACCCTTTTTACAAGGGGTACATTTTGCATAGTACATTTTATTGGTCTGGTACTTCAGGCTAGTGCATCTCAGTTTTACGACTGTCTATTCTATTCTCTGTTTATTTGTATCGCGTAAATTCAAGCGCAGGCGATTCACAAATGCGCTGCGCCATTTGTTTGATAAAGAAAAAAAAAGTAAAATGAAAATAAAATAACACAATATCAGACGACAGATAGAGAAGTCAAGTTAAGTAAAAGTGTGTAAAAATATTTAGAATCATAGCGATATTAATTAGTGTTTCTATTTAGTGTTCACTTGTTTTGACTTAGTAGTATATGGTAGGGTTTTTTTATATTAAACTTTAATAATCAAAAGATTTTATTTGTGTTTGATAAGCAATTTGTACTCATATTATTTCCATAAAAAACTTGTTTCTCTTTAAATTTTCAGTTATATTTTGTAGCTGGGAAGATAGTTTTAAGAGGGATCTTCAAGTTTACCAAGAACATTGTGACATTGGCGATATCTGGTAAGATCACTATTTTTGTCTTCTAATGTGACTCGCATAGCCTTAAGAAAAAAGTAAATAAAGATATAATTCTTAAAATTATATTATAATTTTAATATATATATATTATAGTTTTAATATATATTATAATTTTAATATGTTCTAGCTATTTTTACTTGATTATTTTAAGGTTTGGAAAACAGAGTGTTGATCGAGTAATAAATTGGCTGGAAATCAATAATACACAAAAGGATTTATCCATAATTGATGTCGGGTGTGGAAATGGAGCAATGCTTATTGCACTGGTAGAATATTACTTTTAATTCTGTTTTCAGTTTTATTGGCCTGGTTGAGTAGTATTTACTATTTATAGTCCTGTTTCACCACAGCACTGTGTTACCGTTTGAACTTTGTCTTTACTATTTAAAAAAAATTATCTTCAAATTTGGTTATTGTTTTATTAACAAGGGCTGTTTTGCAAAAGTTTAGCAAAGTTTAGAAGTTAGTTAATTATTTGTTTAACTGCAAAATTTTTGTCAGGCATCAAAAAGTTACACCAATTTATGTGGTGTTGATTATGCATCGGCTGCCATTGAATTGGCCTCCCACATAGCCAAAGATGAGAACAGAAACATTACTTTTGAGGTAAAGATCTTAAAATTACAATGTTTTCATAGCCTCAACTTTCAGGACATTCAATATAGTCACAAGATTGTTTTTATCTTGGATCAATTATAATTATTTCTTCTATATTAATAATTTCTTAAAAGGTGGTAGCTTCTTTCAAAATGTTTTAGGAACCCAGTCACATTTGAATTCTAGCACTGATTGGTTTAAAAAAATTCTTTTTAGAGAATTATTCAGTACAAAAGTTTTTTAAGGCCATGTTTTTCTAGGATGGAACAGCATTCATTGAATGACAAATAATTGTATGTATTAATTTTAAGGTATGTGACATCCTGGGGTCTTTACCTGACCAAAGCATTGATGAAGCACAAACACTTACCACAGAGAAGAAGAGCAAAACTGGTTGTTTACATCGGCAGTACGACATTTGTCTGGACAAGGGTACTTACGATGCTATTTGCCTCAATCCCGTAGATAGGAACCAGCAAAAGATCAGGTAAACAAATTTAATATATACAAAATAGATTTTTTGTTCTATCATTTTGGTTTGCTGCTAGCTTGTTGGTTATTTTATTCAGATATGTAGCATTGTTATTTATCAGATAAATGTTTTTTTTAAATAGTTTATAGTCTTTTGCACCAGGTGTTTTAAGATAGGAATAGCTGTATGCAGGAAGCACCTAAATACTTCCTGTCGTAGATCTTTTTAACTTTTCCCTCCTCCTTTATCCAGGCCTAGGACTGGCTTGTAAAAGCAAGGCGGAGTTCAGATAAATGCTACATTCTAGATAGTTTTAGTATTGTTTGAGTTCACAATCTGACTGGTTAGCTGATACGTTAATGCATCTAATTTGTATTTCATTTGTAAAAGTCTTAATGATTATTTTCTAAAAAATTTTATATGATGACTGACTATTTGGACAGTCTAAACACTCAGCATTATTTCTCACAATAATTTGTTGTCTCAATTTTTTTTATAGAAAATACTAAAATGTTTAATAATATTCATGAGTTATAAAAGCTGCTGTCTATGAGAGGAGATAAAAAAATATATTAATAAAATTGAATTCACTGTTTTTTGTTTTGTCTAATTCATCATCTAGATACAAAGAAAATCTAACATGTTTGTGCAAAAAAGATGGTGGTTTGTTTATAATCACATCATGCAATTGGACTAAAGAAGAACTCATTGAACAGTTTTCTCCAGGTTCAAAATTTATTTTTAAGGATTTGCTTTTTTTCTAAGAAGTAGTTTTTGATAATCTTAGTATCAGAAAATATTTTATCTCTATGATTGATTAACTAAAAATGTAATAATTTCAACCTAGCTTAAATATAAAAAAATTAATAATTATGTTTTATGGGGAAATTGTATCCTGAACTGCAGGACTATGAGAACGACATTGGTAGTATATTCAATATTTATCCTAAAACCATACTGCATATCATTAAATTTTATGACCCTGTATGTACTACTTGCCAATGCATCCCCTATCTTTTGTAAACATTCAACATTCAGCTCTTAATCCATTCAACATATGCATTAAATACATCAGATGTCTGTATAATTCCAACAACCCCTTCTGCAGCTTTCAACATGCCTGACACCACCGTGATGGTCCTGATGTCTTTATTTGCTCCTTCTTATGAATTTTATTACTGACCTACAACTAACAAATTGTTAAATAAAAAGTTAAAATTGCTAGTTTGTATTTCTGTTCTTGATAGTTTGTGTTTCTGTTATTAGTAGTTTGTATTTCTGTTATTGGTAGTTTATGCTACTGTTATTGATAGTTGGTGTTTCTGTTATTGGTAGTTTGTATTTCTGTTATTGGTAGTTTGTTTTTCTGGTTCCTGTTGGTTTTTAGGTTGTTTTAACCCGATTTCGAAGCCAAACAGTTTCTAAAGGTTTCAACACAGATTTTTCTTCTATGAAACAAGAAATAAAAACAAATTTTTGTTTAATTAAATAAATAAATTTTTTTATTTCTCGTCTGCAGAATTTGAAGTCCTCGACCAGATTCCAACTCCGGTCTTCCAATTTGGCGGAAAAGTCGGTTCTCGGGAAACTGTTATCGTCTTCAAGAGAGTATCATCGCTGTGAATACGTTCATTTTCAGTGGGTGGTCGTGAATGTTGTTGACTCTCGTTTAAAAAGAGGCTTGATGATATCAGTCCTGAATTATGAAAATCCAATTTTGAAATGTTCAAGAGAAACTTTGATAATGGCAGAATTTTTTTAAATTTGCTTAGTCATGCTTAATTTGAATATTTGATGGTTTCATTTTATAAAATATAAGACTTTTATTGCAAAAATGTTTTACTTTCTGAATTCATTTAATGCTTAATTGGAGCATCAAATGTTGGTTCGAAGTTGGTGTTGTTGGAGGAAGCATTTGATTGATCATCGGTATAGCCAGGTGATGGGTTTTTGGGCTTCAAACCACCTGAAACAAAAATTTTAAATTTATTTTTGTCTTAATGTAATTTATTTTTTCAGAATAGTCTATTGAAATGTTTTATTTAAGGAAAAGTTGACTAAAAATTTTAACATTTTTTTTAATGAGATGCGACTATTCTTTCTCGGGTCATCAGCCATTAATTCGTGGAAGAAAAATTGACTACATTTTAGAAAAAATATGGATATTTTCGGCACCCAACCATCCGTCTCTGAGTTTTTCTTGGCTTTGCTCCCCTGTCGAAAAATTGCAACTCCTTGTTTAGGAATGCAAACAATTATAATAAATATTTGTAAT
The DNA here is from genome assembly GCA_963978895.1 of Erpobdella octoculata. Lineage (NCBI taxonomy): Eukaryota > Metazoa > Annelida > Clitellata > Hirudinida > Erpobdellidae > Erpobdella > Erpobdella octoculata. The sequence continues at coordinate 51,057,106 of OZ022239.1, read as the reverse complement.
ACATTTTATTTTGTTTTTCTTGAAGCCCCCCCCCCCAAAACCTAGCTACACCTATGCGATTCGTATATTGGTTGAGCAATGCTGTTCTGGTCTGAACATGGGAGCAAATGCCCAGAAGCTCTGTGACTAAAAATATAGTTCCATAATTTAAGATACAGTACCATGATTATAAATATAATATCATAAATAAATATAGTACCATAATTATAAATATAGTACCTTAATTTAATTGTTGTAATTTGTTTTGAAATTGTCTAGTTTTTATTTTTAACTATTTTGTAGAACTGAAATTATTTTGTGAAATCCTGAATATTCTGCATAAGAGTTCAAAATTGTTCAGTGGGTCTGAAATTAGCTATGAGCCTCGGCCATCATTAAAGGTTAGCTTTGCTTTTTTTCTCTGTAAAATATTTTTTGTAATTGTTTTCAGAAGATTTAGTGAATTTAAATCCCAAAGTTATGACAGCTTTTTAACAAGAATCTTCCAGCTGATTGATGGCCATCAAATGTTACTAAGATGATATTGACTTCTTTTGAAGTAGGTTACTAAAGCTATTATAAATAAATTTTTTTTGCAATCAAATAATTATTGAACGTTAAATAATCATTTAAGAATTATTTAAGACCGACGACCAGTTGTCATCTTCTGTGACTCATCTTCAGCGTAATTAGCCATCAGTCATTCTACCGATCACATTAGTCGTATTACCGTTCAATTCCCTCCATCCCAGATCCGGACATCTTGAGTCTTCTCGACTTCCGTGTTCCACGCCATCCGATCGCTTCCAATTAGCGCCGGTTCGTCTGTTAACGAGTTGTAATCGACCCGGGAATTGCGGTCGCGTGTGGTAGTCGTAGTGCTTGGTCGGTTTGCGTTGTCGGCCATCTATCGAATGAAATATAAATGTTATTTATCGTAGGCTTTTACATGTCTCCTTGTAATATGCCTGGGAGCTGGGAGAGGTCAAAATAGTTCAATAGTTCAGCTCATATTTCTTAGAATTTAGCTGCAATATACGAAAATTTTAACAATATTTAGGACGACTGCGAAAGAGTTGAATCACGATCTTTCATGTTTTTTTACATGGAAAAATCTATTTTCTCTTTCACGCAACGTTGCATATTAAAAGAGATACAACTGAACGACGCTAAAGTGATGTCATGTTTTTCCTTTTGCTCATTCTCTGCCAGCATCGGCAGCTGGAAAGAAAAGAAACACTGACAGCTCCTCGGGGTCCCCCGTGATGAGCAACTTGACGCGACGACTCCAAGAGTGGAGTAGAGAAGTACGGTGGAAAGGCGATAGCGTAAATATTTCCACGTAGTACGACACTTAATTGAACTCGCCCGTCGTCTGATAGGACTTCCCTGGAGGTCGTGATGGAGGGGATGTGGAGGAGTGTGTGTGTGTGTGTGTGTGTGTGTGTGTGTGTGTGTGAAGGAGAGAAAGAATAAGAAACTATATCAAAGGTGTAGTGCACAAAGCAGAAAATCACGCAGTCCTTTATAAAGGTGTAATAAAAAGTTTTTTGATTAAACAGATTTGTAAATGTACTGATGGTTAGGTACCCCAGGAATTTATTAACATTTGATGGTTAGATACTCAATGAATTTATAACATCGCTGATTGTTTATTTTAACCTTTTTTTTTTAAACGGATTGATTATAAATCCGTCCAATGTAATAATAGCTATTTCGTTAGCGTGAGAAAAATGTTAATGTGAAAATTAAAAATAATAATAAAATGTTAATAATAAGAAGAATAAGAAAAACAAATTAGCTGGTTTTTCAAAATTTGTATGGATGATGCGTATTAAATGTAAAAATATAAATGGATAATTGATATTTATAAAAAAAATTTATTCAGAAAACCTGATCAAAGTTAGACAGAAATTAAAACGACATTTTAATTGAAAAATTGATAATTATAGAATTGGTAGTTAGCTAATAGTATGAATAAAAATCTAAGGATAAGATATAGATATCTTCCATTTTAAACAACAGGCTTTTTCCAAGCGTTTTAAGCATACTTAGTACAAAAAGGCCACTAATTGTGCCAACTCTATTTCAGACTTTTCAAGGACATTTTTCGTAGAACATGAAGAGGTTCATATCATTTTTCAAGAGCATATAACTAACTAACCAGCATTGGACTAGGACTAACCAAACCTTTATTTTGTATCGGTAGTTAAAATGCTGTATTTTTGCCGACAGTTAGTTATTTTAAATATTTTATTTTTGCTTTTTCTTGAGCAAAAATCTAATGATATAATTATATAGCTACCTAAACACCGAAAATGTACGGCATACCACTTAAATTCGAACCAACAAAAAGAGAGAAAATAAACAGTGCAGAAAAAAATGAAAAAGAAAAAAATAAAAAAAAAAAATATCAGAAATTTGTCGCAGTTTAAATAATGAGGGACGAATTGGTTCGGTGTAGCTTGCCGACTTGTACCGCTCGTAAGAAACATTCTCGTTATACGCGTGCTGAACAAATGTTCCGTTGCAATCTGACACCAAACCTATTCTCTTCCATTTTTTATTATTTCACGATCTCTCTTTCTCTCTCTCTCTAACAAGCTACAAATTGTATTATATATATATATATATATATACTTTTTTAACAGCTGTTTGCAGTGGTGGATTCATAAACCGGTTAGGTTAGGCAGAAATTAGCAAAATGGTTAAATTAAAACATTATTTGTCTCCAAATGTCTTGGGTGAATCATTATTATTAATTTCAATTCAAAACTATAGTAAAATAAAATACATTAGGCCTATATTACAGCAAACGATATTTGTGCTGCATTTATAAATAATTATCTGTTTGTATTTAAAAACAAGACGCTATATAAATTTCTATTGCATTATATATTGTATATAGGAAATGCATTTTTTAAATTTCTGACTTGAATACGAATAATATGCTCCATTATGCGTATTTCACTCTGAGCGGGAAGCAATCATCGTCATAAAGATTTGATTTTGTCAATATCTGAAGATGGTAAAAAGAGAGGAAAGAAAAAAATCTACAGTTTGCTATTTTCCATTTACGCTAGCGAGCGATAATCTGTCGACAGTGTAATATTCGGTTGCGGTTGAGTGAAGCTGGCCGCTATCAGTGTGTTAAATCGGCCGATGTTTGAGATCGTTATTTTGCCTTGCCACGCTTCACTTGATTCTTCGAATATCTCCGCTACTGTCCTCTCTCTCTCTCTCTCTCTCTCTCTCTCTCTCTCTCTCTCTCTCTCTCTCTCTCTCTCTCTCTCTCTCTCTCTCTCCAAGTTTTTAACCTAAAACAAACTTAGTAATTGATAAACATAAATTTTTACTTGTTTTTCATTCGTCTGTCTTCTCTGTATTATTCCGTCCGCACCTCTGTGTCAGTCCGTTCATTGAATCTGTTCGGTGGCAACACATGGCGACCCCCGCGATATTAAGTGCCATATCGTTTCACACGGTCGGCGAGTGGGGGTCGTTCGTCCATCTGACCCCCGTACTATCTTGCGCGCTTTACCGCGCTCGATTTCACGCACACAAACTCGTTTAAAAACGCACACACTGACGTAGATATTACACATAGAATAAAAAACAACAAATTGAAAACATTAATTCTAGATTATTTTAAACGATTTGTCGTTGGTGGGTAGCCGTGATAATGGTTGTGGCAGTGATGGTGGTTGTGGCAATGGTGGTGGTTGTGGTTGTGGCAATGGTGAATTCTGTTATATTTTATTTTACTTTTTGTTATTTCTATAGTTGTTGTATTTAAGTATTTTCAATTAGTTGCCAGATGAAAAAACATATCGTCTATGGGAGAAAGTTCGGTAGAAGCGGAAATAGAAAGAAAGATAAAGAATGAGAGTGAAAAAAGGAAGATATGGATTCAGCGGATAAAAGTGTTTATCGGACGAGGCAAGCTCCATTAAGCGTCGAACGCACAAGTTTCTGATCAACGGCGACATCTAATCAGCTATTCTCTTCTACTGCATGGCTTACAACAACACACAAACGGATGGATACGCAGACAGAGGGGTGATGGGTGGCACACAAACTAAGCACTTGCAGATACATCCACACACATTCATTTAATATATATATATATATATATTTTAATTTTAAAATATATATTTATTCAAATTATATAACCTCAGTAAATTCTAGAGCAAATAGTAATACTTGAAGCGATGAAGATACAGACATTCATTTTGATTATAAACAAATTACTTTATTAAATAAAAGTTTTTCTACTTTTTGAATTATAAAAAAATCAAAGAAAAACAAAAAATGTGAAAACCTCGTGCGCCATTACGATAACAAATAAAGCTCTATATCAGTTGAGACAAGTGTGATCAGGTTTCCGGTCGCGCAAACTCCATCAAAACGAGTCGATATCGAATTTTCCTCGCCCATCCCTGATTCTCACGTGACCTGTACGCGCGCATGCGCGTCCGATATTATCGAACTTTTTTCTTGTTAGAAGAGAAAGTTGGTGTGCGAGAAATGGCGGGAATGTTTGTATTTGTTTACGTCTGTATGCTTATTTAAATAATTATTTATTTACGATTTTGTATCGTTTATTTATTTTTATTCTTTTGATGAACTGAGAGGAAAATTGGAAATATTTCGATAACGTGAAAAAAACCTAATTTGTGAAAGTCAACAACTCAAAAACAATTTCTTTTGCAATTTCTCAGAGTATTGAATATTTGATCAAGATGTTTTGTTCCGTGCGGCCATTAGAGGAACAGGAAGTGAGCTCTTATCCTGGTTTGGCGGGAAAAGATGGCAGTGACTTGAAAAAGAAAGAAAAAATACGAAAGAAGCGAATGTGGCGGGAATCTCACTTTTTTCCCGTATTTGTTCGTTACACAATAGAACGTGTTTCAGAATTTCTTAATTTCATTCTTTCAGATGATCTTTTTTGGCGAGGTTTTTTGGTGTAAAAATATTTATTTTCTAAAAGTTAAAATTATCTTTAATTTTCATTAATTATTTCGAAAAATCAGATTGTACAATAAATTGCAAGAGAAGAAAAACAGCAGATTAGGTAAACCTAAAGAGAGAGAGAGAGAGAGAGAGAGAGAGAGAGAGAGAGAGAGAGAGAGAGAGAGAGAGAGAAAGAAAGAGAAAGAGAGAGAAACATTACATTCATTTGATTATTTGTGTAAAAATAAGCACTTATTAATTGTCAATTTAAATCAACGTTGTTTGATTTTGTGAAGAAAGTAAATTACTTTAAACGCTCTCGTCTTTCTGTCATCCTATTTTACAACAAATTTAACAGCGAATTAAACAGTTCCTCTCCCGTTTGTACTCTCTCTCTCTCTCTCTCTCTCTCTCTCTCTCTCTCGCTCTCTCTCTCGACTTTTATCTCTCTAATGTGTGAAGAGAGAATTAAGGATTGAAAGCGGGATTAATTGACTTCGACACTTTCTGATGCTTTCCTATTACCTCTCTCTCTCTCTCTCTTTCCCTCCCTCTCTCTTTCTCTTCTCTCTCTCTCTCTCTCTCTCTCTCTCTCTCTCTCTCTCTCTCTCTCTCTCTCTCTCTCTCTCTCTTTCTCTCTCTCTCTCAGTCTCACTATTATAACGTCTTTCTCTATATTTCCTTCGTTTTCTTCACAATGTTTACAAATCCGCCGCCATCTGTATTTTTTTTTACAAAAAAAAAAAACCTGTAATGCTCATCATAATGATTATGCCAAGTAGATTATATGCATGTGTCTCTCTGCGTGTGCATATGTCTCAGCGTGTGCATATGTCTCTCTACTTGTGCACGTGTCTTTCTACGTGTGCTCATGTCTCGTGGCTGTGCGTATGTGTTTGTCAACCTGAGAGAGAGCAAGAATGATGAGGAGAATGGAGGGATGGATAAAGCGAGATTTTAAACAAGAATATTACTATTCTTTTATGTAAGCAAACGATTTAATGTTACCGTTTTCATTTTTTATTGCCATATTGTAAACAACAACATTCACAAACATTTAACAAATCCTTAAGATTTAGTTCTGACTTCAATTCTGTTCAATTACTTAGTTGATGTACTTTGACTCGAATTGTACTTAGACTCGTACTTAAGTTTTCGCCAAATAAGATAACCCATACGGAATGACGTAGAGAGAAAAAATCACATTTAACTCTGTTTAAGTTTTCCCATTGTTTATTTATCATCATTGAAAAACTTAATAAGGACGTAGTTCCAAGAAAACAAAGTTACCTTGACCTTTGTTAGCATCACGTCTCTTTCTCTCTCTCTCTCTTTCACTCTTTCCTCTTTCTTGCTTTCTTTTTTACTCGCACACAGACACACACACACAAATACAAAGACAGACACATACACAAGTTCTCTTCTACCTCTCTCCGTTTTCCCTCGTTTGAGAAGGTTGTGACAGATCTCAGAGGTCGAAAGCAAGATTGCAAGGATGCGATTTATAGTTCAATTTGCTGCACCGGGAGTCGAACCTGCGAGGCGCCCGGTCGTGCCCTTGGACTTGCTTTCCAGCCCTCACCGTTTGCACCATCATCTCAATTTTTTGAATTACATTTTTTCGCTATATTTTATAAATAATATTTTTGCATTTTATTTAAAAAAATTTTTTTTTATTTAAATCTATAATTTTTTTCAAACCTTTATTTCATTTATTTATTTATTTATTTATTTATTTATTTATTTATTTATTTATTTATTTACTTATTTATTTATTTGTTTATTTATTTATTTATTTATTTATTTATTTATTTATTTATTTATTTATTTATTTATTAATTTGTTTATTTATTTATTTATTTATTTATTTATTTATTTATTTATTTATTTATTTATTTATTTATTTATTTATTTATTTATTTATTTATTTATTTATTATTTTAATATGAAATGATGCTTTTACAACAATATTTAAGCTAGATTTAAGCTTTTACTCTTTATTGTGATTATTATATTAACAAAATTAAATAAATAAATAATCAAAGGAAATCTTTGATATCTCAATTTCACTTAGTTCCTCACAGATCTCTGCTGTTCAACAAAACAGCCATATAATTGTATTGTAATACAGTCAGCTCTTTCAAGTGTGTCAAAAGTCAAAGTTCAATATTTAAACCGTGTCAATTTGCGCCAACGAAAAGGTGCGACTGATTGACAAGACCAGTGTCAAAGTGTGTCAGGGAGGGACGCAAGAAATCAACACGAGACAGTAAAACATCCACGTTACATCTGTAAAGCATATTACGCCATTTTTGTTTGTACGTTTACCGTCGTTTACGTAACGGTTACATTAGGCTTACACGCTCCGGTTAGAATAAATAGAACTGTAAAGCCGTCGTAAAACCCGAGTGAACTCTCTCGGATTTCTAAGCAATTTTTATTCTTTAAAAAATACTTGAGACTTTTAATTAAAGCTCTCCATCTGCGATGATTCCCATAGGGAACAAATCTGGGGTATTAATCTTAAAGTCGTGTGTTAATCCCGCACCCAAGTATTAAACATACAAAGCATCAGCAACCTCTTTCTCTTCTTCATTCACGCTTTCTCTCCAACAATTTTTTTTTCTCAAACTTTGAGGCACGTTGTTTTGTTTTTCAATTGTTGCAATAAATTCAAATTATTAAACTGTTATTTATCCTTTGTTAGAAAAAGACGTTTTATTGTGGCCTCGTATTAGTTCATTTTTTGTTGGTGTAATGTACCTAATTAAGGCTATTTTGAAATAAGGGTTTCACAAAAAATTTCCTCTTAAAAAAATCTGGCACTTGTGAATGGCAAATTATTATTTACTTTTAACAAGTTGCTTTTTCTTTAGCGGTAATTAAATGATACATTTACCAAGCAATGCCAAGTATTTTTTAAATAGTGTTTGTGTGTGTGTGTGTGTGTGTGTGTGTGTGTGTGTGTGTGTGTGTGTGTGTGTGTGTGTGTGTGTGTGTGTGTGTGTGTGTGTGTGTGTGTGTGTGTGTGTGTGTGTGTGTGTGTGTGTGTGTGTGTGTGTGTGTGTGTGTGTGTGTGAATATCATGCCCAGGAACATACGTGCGTCTAAACGCAAACATTGAACAGAACTGAAAAATTTTCAAAGAGGATCCTGGAAAAGTTTCTTTCAACAACTGCTTCTTTTATGGAAAGGAATGACTGACCACAACAACAACACTGCTTCTGCACTACATTACGTAAGTAGTTGAGTAGTAGTGTCTTCATCCCCAACGTGAAAGATGTGAAAGATGGCTGGAGATTTGCTCCAAGCACGACTCGCCGGATATTAAAACAACTCTTTTTTTCTTTCTCTGTTTTTTTTATTTTCTGTTATAAATAGCAATTCTATATATGCGCGTCATAATATATTATAATTATTATGTCTAATTAATACATAAATCTAAATCAATTAAACTAGGTCAGGTCAATGTTCTAGCTGTTCTAAAAACCACCAGTAAAGTAGCTGAATTTCTCTAATAAAATACCAAATAAATATAGCTACGAAGGGACAGTAGCAAAAGCTTAACAAGTGAAGCAAAAACAAAGTTTTTTAAAAACACACTTTTATATTTTTACTACATAAACAACAAACATATTAGCATAGACAATAAATAGTTCGACGAAAATATCAAAAATAATTATTTAATTAAATTTTGTCCAATCGATCCGAAAATTTGATAGAATGCATTGTTAATCAGTTCGGAGGTATGTTTAAATTTTTAAGTTTCTAGCTCATCGGGAAGTTAGTTTAAAATCGATTGCAAATTTTGACTACAGATCGACAGACAGAGAAGTCAAGTTAAGTAAAAGTGTGTAAAAATAAAATTGACGACCCGAGCAGACCAACCATCTTGGCTATTTCTTTCGATGATATCAATAATCTTATATTATTATATTATATATTATTATATTATATATTATTATATTATATATTATTATATTATATATTATTATATTATATATTATTATATTATATATTATTATATTATATATTATACTGTACGGTACGGCACAGTCCAGTAATATACACATGTATGTCCAGACAACAGGCGTGTGAAAATTTGGGTATTTGCATGCTAAAACGGTAAAATGTGATACTGTATTATTACGCATATAAACAGCATCAATAATTGATAATTAGGTATAGAAGTAACAATTATATACATCAACGGTTAACTAATCAAAAACGTTCCTAAATTAAACTGGCAATATTTAAAACAAAGATTGCAGCTCAAACAACCAGACATACATTTAGGCATACCGGCACCACGCACAAGCGTACGGAAACAAACTCCGATGCGCACATCCACTGACAATGACATATATCTATTGCTAATTAGAACTTAATGGACAATTTCTTTTTAACTTCAATTTAGCTCAAATTAACTCGTTGGAGTGGTTTTAGAATTCATAGTGTATTTATATAGTTCATTCAATAAAGGTGGCAAGCGGCCAATTTGAAATTGGCCGACTCTTTGGAGCTAATCAGGAAAAGGAAAAGAGTGTAGGATGAGGAGATGCTTTGTTTTAAATTTGTTTTGTTTGTCTATTATGTCTTTTCTTTTTCTTCTTCTCTCTCTCTCTCTCTCTCTCTCTCTCTCTCTCTCTCTCTCTCTCTCTCTCTCTCTCTCTCTCTCTCTCTCTCTCTCTATCTCTTTCTCTCTCTCTCTCTCTCTCTCTCTCTCTCTCTCTCTCTCTCTCTCTCTCTGTTTCAACTCTCTCTCTTTTTTTTATTTCTTTATGTCTCTCTCCCTTTCTCTTTATTTTTTTTTATTTTTTTTAAAGATTCATGCACTCTACACTAAAAAAACCGGATCATGAACTTTTTCATTATGGAGAACGTTGTTTTTGTATAAGTAATGTATAATCATGGTTTAATGTTTTTTAGTGATAATTTTTAATTTTAGTTTATAAAATCGAACCACTTTAACATCTTAAAGTACTTAACGCCTAAGCCATCTTGGATAATCAACATTTTGTTCCATGGTGAGTAGTAACAAGGTACGCACATTTACCATAACACCACAAACACGTATGCCATAAAGCAGATGAATGCAAATATCATGCATATGCAAATATCATGCATATGCAAATATCATGCATATGCAAATATAATGTATATGCAAATATGCACCTATATGCAACTATATGCACCTACTCTACTTCAACATAAAACGGTGTTGAAATCCAGCATAAATATAGTAGTAAGTAGTAGTAAGCTCTAATGCTTAAAAGGCTTTCGATGACATAGTTTATAAAAGATCAAATGATAACGTTATGGGGTTCATGGTTAGAGTTCAATTACTAGAATGTAGGACGTATCAAGCTTATGAAAAAAGAAGTCATTAAAAAAAGATTGCTGTAACGTTATTCGGGTAGTTTCTTTCACGGAGGATGGGATGGGGGTGGGGTAGGGAGGATGGGGTGGGGTGGCTTGTTTATACAAAATATACAGTTTTTTGCTATTTTACAGAATTAATTTTAAAAGTAAATTTTTCAGAACAAATTTAATTTTCTTATTATTTATATGTTACTAGTTTATTACAGTTTATTGTGGAAAAAGTTTTGTTTAAACATTCTTCGTCTATTTTAGCTGGAATGTCAATTGTTCCCCTAGCCCCCTGCCCTGAATTCGCCAGTCAGCTACCAACCATGACTGGATAAAATATTTTGAATTAGAAGACACTTTTAGTTTGACTAACCTATTTTATTTGTTCAATCAGCTGATAATTCAGTGCCGTATAGTACTTCCCCCGCGCCCCTGAGCCCCGTCCTTAAATGTGATGCCCCTGTCGACTAATCAACTTTTTTTTTTCACCGCCGGTAATTAAAGTTTGCTTTAATATTTTGTGTAACTCTTTTGTCTATCATAAAAACCAATAAAAATTACAAGCACACCGTTAGATACTCAGCGATACAGACAAACTAGCAACGACACAAACAGTGTGACACAACAAAGTGATGCGGACAGACAAGCAAGCAAGCAAGCAGGAGAACGTGCATGGTCAACTCATTAAAACCTTTCAGATGCGGCGCAGTGAGTAGCATTTAATCAACAAAACGAGGGGGATAGAAAATGCGTAAGAGAGAAGGAGAGAGAGAGAGAAAGAGAGGGAGGGAGAGAAAGAAGGGCAGAGAGAGAGAAAGAGAGTTTATTTGTTTCTCTTAAGAACGCTAAACGGAACAAGCATTCCTCCTGTTGACAGGAACGGATTAATCAGGAGTTGCCGACCCGTCGGTACCCGCTGGCCGGTCCTCAACGTCTGTGTGTATTTGTTTATATGTGTGTGTGTGCATTTGTTAATATGTGTCTGTATTTGTTGGTATGTTTGTGTTTTTTTTAAATAGTTTACAGTCCTTAACACCAAGTATTTTTTTAAAAATAGCAGTGTGTAGGAAATACCAAAGTACTTCCTACTTCCTGTCGGGGATCATAATTTGACCCTTTTCTTTCCCTCCTCCTTTATCCAGGAGGATTGCAAAAACCAGGTAAAGTTGTGTATTTGTTAATATGTGTGTGTGTATTTATTAGTATGTTTGTGTAACGACCCCTTTCATTTATGTACAGTGGAAAACGTCAAATAACTGCACTGGAAATGTCTTCTTAATAAATTGAGTTTTTTTTACACTTGCATGTCAGAGCGGAATAAGCAGCGTAGAAATAAGATTCATCGACTCCATCAAGAGAGGTGGAGAATGAAATTGAGAGAGAATTTCTTGAAACAAATACGTAATAATTGTGCTGACATTTAAGCGCTTGATCACATTCTCTAACATGAGGTTTGACATCATTATACACTTTCACACAGTAATATACACATGCATACATACATAAAAACATATATAATTCGCTTGTACATGCATTTATGTGCGTATTGTTTGGATAAATGCATACTTGCCTTCACATCCATAAAAAACATATATAATATATATGTATGTTTGTATGTATGTATATATTATATACGCATTCACATGCATGATCACATTCCTGGAGACGGATTGGTAGGAGATTAAATCCAGGTCGCTAAGTACCCGTTGCGAAAGTCACTCATAAAAATTAAAATTGAAAGGATTTCCTTTACTGGATGCTTGTTCTAAACCACCGTAAGAATGAGCGGCTAAATGTACAAACGTATAATATATATATATATATATATATATATATATATATATATATATATATATATATATATATATATATATATATATATATATATATATATATATATATATATATATATATATATATATATATATATATAGATTTATGGATGAGTGGATTGGATAGTAATAAGATAAGACAGATAAATAAGTAAGTACGGTAATTTAGCTATGAATTACAGAGCTGCATATCACCTTACATTACCCTTCCTTCTTCCATACATTGCTCCCTCTCGCTCACTCACTCACCGTACACACAATTCTTCACACTCCCGTCAGTAAACTAGCAGCAAAACTTTTGACATGGCCACTAGCAAGCTCCCCAAAGACGCCTCCTGACAGACTGAGCACGTGACCCGAATGTAGTTCGACGCTTTCGACGACGTGTCGCGAGATTTCGAATTCGACGAGACTTCGTTCTAATCGCTTCGTCATCTGCTCACGTTTTTGTATTATTGTATTTTTTTCTTATCCGATGTGTTGTATTTTGTTTCGTCCATCTATCCTTTGGTTTGGTTAACAATGTGAGTGAGTGAGTGAGTGAGTGAGTGAGTGAGTGAGTGAGTGAGTGAGTGAGTGAGTGAGTGAATGAGTGAGTGAGTGAGTGAGTGAGTGAGTGAGTGAGTGAGTGAGTGAGTGAGTGAGTGAGTGAGTGAGTGAGTGAGTGAGTGAGTGAGTGAATGTAACAGTTTAATAACTTATCAAACTTGGCATTCTCAAGAACAAAATCATAAGAGTTTACTGGGTGTTTTAAACATTTTATTTACACATTTAAAACATTTTGTTTTATTTACGGATGGCGTCCATTAATGTAAATGAAATTAAATTGTCATAAACCAAATAATAATAAATAATACAACACATCAACCAGAAGAATTCGAATAGAGCATTCTTATTAGAAAGAAAAAATTACAACAAATTAAGTACAAATCAATAATAATGTTTGTTTTGCCAAGCGATAATGAGGAGCTTCTGCGTCTTTTCTTATTATATTTATATTATTTATATATAATAAATATGATCTTTATTATAATATGAACTTTACGAACTGTCTGTTCAATTTAAAACCATTTTTATTCGATTTAAATATAAATTTATATATACGATTTTGTGTGGCAACGAATCCATTTATCGGAAGCCATAGTTACTTCAAAATGTGTTGTTTATAATTTATATATTATGTTATCGTCATGTATGTGTCTTTGTATGTTTATGTGTGTCCGTGTAGGTAGTTGTATGTTTGTGTACATATACATAAAACCGGATCAAAACAATATATATGTATGTGTGTGTTTGTGTCATGTTAATTAATGACTGTATAAAGTGATAAAATAAAATAAAACAAAACATGAAGATAATTTTACAATATATAATTTAATAATTTCCAAAAAATTCTTCAACAGAGTTTCAAGTTTCATGGTCATCTATGACTTAGAAACAATCTGACTTATACATTGATTGACATTAAATATAACATTAATCATAATTAGTAATCCAAGTTTTTCATTATATTTCTTTTAGCGTTAGCGTTTTCATGGGTAGCGAGACAGTCAGTCGTCTGTAATAACTCGCTAGTCAGCTGCCTCATTTGAGAATCGGCTAACTGGTGAGGAACTGGACCGGATTGTCTCGTAGTTGGTTCTTCTTTGGTCTCCGCTCGACGTTCTTCTACCGACTCATAAATCATAGCCGCTGCTGCTAGCGGCTGATTTCCATCGAGCCGATTTTGTCGCTGAGTGCCACGACGGTCGCTCTCTTTTTGTTGTTGTTGTTGTTGATGTTGTTGATGCTGCAAGTGCTTCTGATGATGTTGCAGCTGCATGTTCAACATCTGCCTGTAGATGGCAGCTTGGAACATCCACTGGGATGTCATCCACGAAGACGTCGACTGCCTCTCGTTGGTCGACAGCGGCTGGTGAAGTGTCGGCGGCCTGTCACTTTTCGGTTTGTGGTCGTCGGAGTTGACTAAGTCGGCTAGCGACCAAATTTTGGGTTTTTTAGCCGGCGGTTCGGATTTACTATTTTCCGACGGTGGTGATAGTGATGATAACGATGATGACGATAACGACGACGATGACGATGGTGGTGGAGATTCTGAAACAGGGGCAGTTGAATCCGGTTTAAGTGGTGGACGATGCGTCGCTTTTGTTGTTTCTTCGTGTCTGTTCAGTTCTTCGTCAGGATGAGGGGTTGTACTGTCGTCTGTACAAGTTGTCATAAATACAAGAAATACAAATCATACATACAACCGAATGTATACAAATATACTATACAAGTCATACATAAAACCGAGTTTTAAAAAATGTACAATACAAGTTATACATACAACCGAAACTAAGAAGCAACCAGACTTTTAAAAAAACTCTGTAAACATTTCAGATTCTTTAGTTGTATTTTTTAATGGTTTTTCTGAGTACACAATAAAATTGAGTGATTTTTTAGTTTTATTTTACAATTTAGAAAGAAAAACTTTTTAAACGTTACAAAATTAAATTTCTATCTCCTCATACAATCTGGAAACAGGAAAGATATTATAAGAAATAAATATGGCATCTAACAGCAGAAACAAGAAAGATGTTATATGGAATCAATAGGGCATCTAACCGCAGTTATTTCGCCAAGATTATACAGCTAACAACTACACGATTAATACAAAACACCTTCTAAATTTTATATGAGTAACAAAATAACAGGGTTCGAACTACTAACAACCCGTTCATGACATAAACAACAACAACTTCATTTTCATTAAATAACAGCTCATTATCGACAGCCAATAACAAGAAAGAAATAAGCAATAAAATAATAATATCATCATCATCATCACTTACTACGGCAACAACCAAAAATCTTTAAAAGTAGCGAAAAAACTTTTTTTTTTCAAATTTAAACTGTAAAATGCGTTTAAATGTCATAGTAGCCAATCTAATGAAGAGGATAAGCTCTTGAGTCCATATCACTGTTGGGCACTTAATGAAAAGACGCTTGACAACACCAGCGACAAGTGAAAGCAGGAACAACAAATAGCAACTACTACTACTACTACTCCTACAACTCACCTGCATCGACTTCAATCTCTTCGTTGTCGTCGTCAGCTGCGGCTGTGACGTCACAGCGTCTAGCGACTTCGTCGTTGTCGACGTCGCTGAGGCTGTTTTTGTCGTCGTCGTCGTCTTCTGTGCGCTGTCTAGGAGACCATTGCATTTTGTTTTCTTTCTTCAGTCTCCTCCTGGCGTTGGCGAACCAGGTGGATACCTGAGGAACAGACGGGGGTTTCGTTAATACAAGCGTGTGTGTCAATACAGGGGGGCATGGTTATACAGGGGGGCATGTCAATATAGGGGGTATGGTTATACAGGGGCATGTCAATACAGGGGGTATGGTTATACAGGGGCATGTCAATACAGGGGGTATGGTTATACAGGGGCATGTCAATACAGGGGGAATAGTTATAAAAAAATATTAAATCGTTTGTAATTAAAATAATTATTCCGAAAATAAGTATTACTAAAATAAAGGTGTAATATTTTGCAATAAAATGACGAATCTATCTTAATTAATAAAAAAAAGAAAAACTTAATGATTAAAAAAATGCTTCGAAGTTACAGCCCACCTGAGTAAGAGACATTTTTGTAACAATGGCCAGCATAACTTTTTCACCTTTCGTCGGGTAAGGGTTTTTGATGTGCTTGAAAAGCCATGCTTTCAAGGTTGTAGTAGATTCTCTGGTTGCATTTTTTCTTCTGACGTCATAACTGTACAAGTACAAAATCATTAACCATCAGTATTTATATATAAAGTCATAACAGTACAAGTACAAAATAATTAACCATCAGTATTTATATATGAGTCATAGCAGTACAAGTACAAAAGTAATTCATACTTGTATATTCATATTTTATTTCGTTTATAATATAATTTATGCTTCGTTTTACTCTAATTCTGGAATTTTCTACTAACTTTTTAATTTCTAACGAAAACATTTAAACAACTGGTTGAACCATTTTTTTTCTGTTACCCTACCCCAGCATAAAGGGCGTGGGTTTAAGATGCTCTGAAAGTGAATTAGGAGACTTTTTCCAAATGTTGCAGAATAATTAAGTGTAAAAATTTTATTTGTGATTTTTTGGGGTTCTGTACCCTGTATCCTCCCCCCCCCCCTCATTTTTTTATTCTATAAGAGAGATGCTGCTAACTCAAGACAAGGTTGATATATATCGTCAACTAATATTAATTTATTTATTTATTACATTTCGAAATTCACCTGTGAATTTTTTTTTTATTTAAGTAATAAATCACGACCACAACAACAATTATAACTACAATAATAAAAAAAATGTTAATTATTAGCAGCAGAAGTAGTGGAATAATCGAAATTATCATAAAAACCACCATGGTTATTATATCGCATCATCTCAGTTTTGTAAGTCACAAATTAACTAATTAAGCGCTTAATAATTAAATTGTTTTTTTACGTGACAGCCATTAAACACACACTCACATTGCTGTCAAGCTGTGGCCTAACCATCTTGGCCGGGGTCCATGGATAAGAAAAGTTAAAGTCTGGGGCCATGGCCGGGATCGCCACTTCAGCAAAATTATGGGAGGAGAAAAATGTTTAAAAAATCCACACATTTCAAAATTTCATTCTAATGCTAAGTCTCCCAAAAACTTGACGACCGGGGGGAGGGACAGTGGGAAGTTCAGGGACTCTTTGACCTTGGGAGCCTCTTTGACCTCAGGGGTCCCTTTGACCACAGGGCCCCTTAACATTGTGCACCCACGACATATGGTTGTCACTCTACTGCTGTCAAGTATATTTTTTGAATTGTAAAAATTAATATCAATCTAAAAGATAATTATTATGATTTTCAATATTAATTATTCTTATGTTTTTATTATATAAAAGTCTATAACGATATCTTATCTATCTTTCTTTCTTTCTGTCAACCTCTTCAGGTGTCTGACACCAGCAGCAGTACCATAAATGGCATGTCAATGGCCCGCTCTCTCTCTCTCTCTCTCTCTCTCTCTCTCTCTCTCTCTCTCTCTCTCTCTCTCTCTCTCTCTCTCTCTCTCTCTCTCTCTCTCTCTCTCTCTCTCTCTCTCTCTCCCTCTCTCTCTCTCTCTCTCTCTCTCTCTCTCTCTCTTTCTCTCTCACTCTCTCTCGCCATAATGGTATTTTTTCTGTATTTTTTCTTTTTCTCTTTTATGAAAAAAAGAATGAAAAAATAATCTTGTCCTAATTTCTTTTTTACTTCCTTTACACGTTAGTATATATACAATACAATACAGTGTAAACATATTAGTATGTATATATATATTTATATATACACAATACAGCGGCTTTTTAATGTCCAACAAAAGAATTACTAATTACGACACTTAACGCGTTAAGTTAAACAAATACATAACAAACAAATAATTTAGTAAGACGCTGGTAAAATGATGATGAGATAGTGAGAGAGAGAGTGAGAGAGAGAGAGAGAGAGAGAGAGAGAGAGAGAGAGAGAGAGACATTGACATGCCATTTATGGTACTGCTGCGAGAGAGAGAGAGGGACATACAGACAGACAAACAGACAAAACAAGAAGAAAAGAGAGAAAGATGCAAGAAGACATACCAGTGGGGTGGAGGAACAGCAACCGCCAAAGATTAATAAGGAGCAATTTCTCAACAAGTTGTCGGTCTAATCGGATCAGTGCCAGGCAGTTGGTAAACAAGTACGTCAATAATATCAGGCATACATACATGCATGCATGCTATATTGCTCGCTATTACGATTACACACACACACACACACACATATATACAAACACATCAACAATCACAGACATACAAACAAGCAATCACACATACAAACACACAACGGCAGAACTGTTCAGCGAATCAATGGCAACAAGACACTCGCCTCTCGGCAAACAAACTTTTAAGAACCGGCAAGCCAGGCGCTGAAAGACACTACAAACTACAAACTTAACTTTCATTAGAACTGAACACATAGACGCATGCATGCACACACACATAAGCACACTTTCATCATGTACCACACTTGCAGGTTATACAATTAATAATACACTCACTTTATATTGTCTTTAATGTTTTTAAAAATGCATGAATTGTTCTTCAAATTTTACCCAAAAAACTACCCCCCTCCTTTTTCTCCCATTATTTTTCTCTTTTTTTTAATTTTTTTCTTCGATAGCGATTAAGCTATGCATTTTAAATAAAAAAGTGTTAATTAAAAATATAATCATTACAATAATAACAAATCTGAGATGAAATAAAAGAGGCGTTGCGAGTTTTAAACAAGCCAGCATTGAATTATAAAATGAAAAAACTGAAAAATAAATAAAGTAATTCAAAGAAAATCTAAAACGAATGAAATAAATAAACACATAAACACACATACA
Organism: Erpobdella octoculata; assembly: GCA_963978895.1. Classification (NCBI taxonomy): domain Eukaryota; kingdom Metazoa; phylum Annelida; class Clitellata; order Hirudinida; family Erpobdellidae; genus Erpobdella; species Erpobdella octoculata. Next base: position 51,038,559 of record OZ022239.1, on the reverse strand, counting down.
CACTCAATTCCGATTTCTCAATAATAATGACGACCCGAATTTCCACTAATTGCATATTGAACATCTATCTATATATATAATTTCCTATGTGTCTGTATGTAGTATGCATGCATGTATGTATGTACATAATGAGATTTAAAAATTCGTCAGTTTTGACGGGCTATATCTAGTAAGAAATATAACTGATGATCGCTTTATTATTACGTCGTATGTACAGTACCGTACAGCGACAATATGTACAGTACAGTACAGCTACACTATGTACAGTACCGTACAGCGACAATATGTACAGTACCGTACAGCTACACTATGTACTGTACCGTACAGCTACACTATGTACTGTACCGTACAGCTACACTATGTACTGTACCGTACAGCTACACTCTGTACTGCACCATACAGCTACACTAAATGTTATTTTGCATAGCTTTCAAATGTTTTAAAAAACGTTTTAGCTGCAAATAAATATACTTAATAATAAACATACAACAAAATTAGCATTAATTTAATTAATTTAATTCACACAAAAAACTACACATACCTACATACGCTCTCACGCACGCACAAACAAACACAGACACACGAACACTTACTTAAGCGGGGCATAAGGATAGGCAAAAGAGACGTCATGACCCCTGGAATCATATCCCGGCCACACTCCACCAGCTCCGTGACTTAGAAGGGACAGATTGGTGCCGCCGTGCCAAAGATCCAAGTTCTCTATGGGCTGCGTGTGAATTAAGATTGAATAAATTGAGGGAAGATGAATATTTATTTAAATTCTGATTGAAATAGTAAAAAATAGGAAAATGATTTGTATAATACATTCACAGAACTCAATTTAATATTATGTTTAAACGTTAGACTAATAAGCGGGTTTCGCCATCGTCTGTTTGACAATCAATTTATCCGTTTTTGTTTCGTTTTTAAATGAACATTAACCAGGACTTTGATATTAAACGTCATATTTAGTCATTAAAGACACTATTTTAATAAGCTGCTTTATTTGTAAGTTTCCTGTTTCGTTTAATTATAATATGAAAAACATAATTTGAAGAAAAAAAATCTAGATAATTTCAAAAAAAACTTAATCCATGAAAGGCGTAATCGGCTAAAAATCAATTTGTTCGTTGAATGTCCTGCCTGTGTCGTGACAGAAATCGATTAGGTTTAATCCGAGGCGTTACACACGCACGTTCAGACAAACAGATATATAATAATAATAACAATAATAACAACAATATGTATACAAATGTATAATAATAATGGTAATAATAACTATATGTATACAAGTATACGGATGTGTATGAAAACGTATGTGTTTTACTGTTTATATCTCCTACAATAGCACTTCAATCAAGCTTTTAACACCCGGTCTGTAGAGCTAGGATGCTGGAAATCTTATAAATATAGTCAGGTGTGGGAAGAAAGTCGTTTGAAAAATTGATTTCGAGATTAACTTGTCAAATTTTAAATCAAATGTTGCACTGTTGAAAAGATACAATATTACTGTGAATATTATGTCTGTTTACACTATATATACATGTATTTATATATTTTTATATTATTTATAAAAATATGTTGGTAATGTTTTCAATACTTTTTTAACGCCAAAAACTTTGAGCTCCCTTCTCTTTTCACTCTTGTTTACTTCAAAACTCATTGAAAATAGTTTCAACTATTTTATTCTTGTAGCAAATAAATAAATATATTTTAATTTTTTCTAATTTTTTTTCTGTTTAGTATAAAACCCTTGTTCGCTCACAAACATTTTAAATCTTAAGTTCTCATAGCTCATCTTACCTCAGCTAAAGAGAATAAAGAACATAACATAATTAATTATCGAATATATTACTCATTTAAATTTTTATTAATTTTCAAGTTAAATAATGATATTTCAGCTAAAACGACAGATTTTAAATAAATTTATAAGAACGTATAAATTCATTATATTATTCATGTATTTTATTGAAAATAAATTGCCTTGTTAAATGTAAAATAAATAAATATCGGATTGAAATTTAAAAATAAAACTCACCGACTGAAAACTTGTAAGCGATTTGTTGAATTCCGTGTGTGGCGAGGCCACCCAAGGGCTGCCCCCGAGTCCAAATATGCCCCTGTGCTGAAGAAGGTGCTGCATGTAACGGCCTGGATTGACGTTTGTGTTAGCGGTGGTGGTGGATCTTTGGTGGTCTATGCCACCACCGTGATGAGGCCGATGGTCACCGGGTTGTATGACGGAAGGGGGTACGGGAAATGAAGAAGATGCAGAGGAGAGCGAGAAGTGAGGATTCAAAGGACCACAACGAAGTTGAGACGGCACCATTGATGATGATGATGATGATGATGATGATCTGTGGTGGCCACTCAGGTGCGCTCTTGCAGCTGATGACGTATCGGTAGAAAGAGCTGGCTGTTGTTGTAGTTGTTGTTGTCGTCGAAAGTTGCTGTTGATGAGGTTGTTGTTAGATGATGTCAGATGCTCGGAAACTGGAGACGAGAGCGAGGAGCGAGGTGAATCTCTGGATGCGAAAGCCGGAGAGTTCTGGAGTAAATAAGAAGAGGTCATACCTTGTTTGTTGTTGCTACAGTTGCTGTAGATGTCGTTGTTGTATTACTTGAAAATAATCTCTTGAAGAAAACGATGATGAAGAGGAAGAGAAGGAGAAATTAAGACGTATATTTCAAAATGTTACGTGCACCTAACAAGCGCCAAGTCGCAAGGAAACGATCTGCTCTCTCCCCGGTAAATCCGATCTTTGTTCGCTTTCGCTATGGGATGTCGAACTCCAGCCGAGTTAGCCGAGTTTTTATTTATAAGAGATGTCGTCTATCTTTCTCTCTCTCTCTCTGTTTCTCTTTTTTCTTCTCTTTTTATCTATCTTTCTATCTCAGGAGCACAAGGATGCAGACTCTTCAGCAAGCTGTAAGAAAGAACTGTCACTCATTCATCTGTGGACAGTTGTTTTCTACTTCTCAATTGTTCCGTTACACGTGTTGCAGGATTTACGCATTACTCTGATTGACACACCGCTGCCACGCCCATTCTAGATTTGGACACGCCCACTTGAGTTTCGCACGCGTGCATGTGCATGTTTGTGTGTGTGTGTGCGTGCGTAGTTGATGAGGCTGATAAGGGAGATGCTATCAGGATTCTTACGAACGTTACAGTGATCATTTCTTTACTCCAAGGTTGTGGATGTCTATTGCTGTGGCGGGAGTGGATTGTAACGACGCTCGGACGATGACGACGGGGTGGTGGTGATGATGATGATGGTGATGGTGATGGTGATGATGGTGATGATGGTGATGGTGATAATGATGGTGATGATGATGAAGATGAAGATGAAGATGATGATGATGATGGTGATGGTGATGGTGATGGTGATGATGATGGTGATGGTGATGGTGGTGGTGATGGTGATAATGATGGTGATGGTGGTGATGATGATGATGAAGATGATGGTGATGGTGATGATGATGATGATGGTTATGGTGGTAATGGTGATGATGGTGATGATGATGATGGTGGTAATAATGGTGGTGGTGATGATGGTGGTGAGCGAGGATGGTGGTGATGATGATGATAATGATGGTGGTGGTGGTAGTAGTGATGATGACGTTGAGGGAGGTTGGTGGTGGTGATGGTTGTGGTGATTATGATGATGGTGGTGGTTGTGATTATAATGTAATGTTGAAGATTGTACGAATGGTGCGTGTGTCACGGTTTTCAAGAATGCTTACCGTTTGTCAGTTTAAATCTTTAATATTTCAGTTACATTACATTAAATTAAATTAAATTACATTACATTAAATTACCATGCGACAGATTCTTCCCCGTACGAAGCAAAAACGTACGCACTTGAAATCTCAATTCCCATTAATATGTTGTGACGTAACTCGATATGTCGCCAGGCGGCAGTCTTCAGATCGTTGTTGAAAGTCTCTCTCTCTCTCTCTCTCTCTCTTTCTCTAAGTGACACAAGGGAGATAACTGTTTGATGACATTTGTACACTACTATTATTGTTGTTATTACTACTACTACTACTACCGCTGCTGCTGCTGCTAGTGCTACTGCTACTGCTACTGCTACTGATACTGCTACTGCTGCTACTGCTACTGCTACTACTACTACTACTTCTACTTCTACTTCTACTTCTACTTCTACTTCTACTTCTACTTCTACTTCTACTTCTACTTCTACTTCTACTTCTACTTCTACTTCTACTTCTACTTCTACTTCTACTTCTACTTCTACTTCTACTTCTACTTCTACTTCTACTTCTACTTCTACTTCTACTTCTACTTCTACTTCTACTTCTACTGCTACTGCTACTGCTACTGCTACTGCTACTGCTACTTCTACTGCTACTTCTACTGCTACTGCTACTGCTACTACTACTATAACTGTTAGGTTTCTTCACCTTTGATCTACGGGGCTCTGACCTTTCTATGGCGTGAGGGGGTGAGGGGCTGAGCCTTGAAAGTTTGAAAGTAAAGTAACCTTCTGCAGATAAAATTAGTAATGATTAATTATTTGAAAGTATTTATACAAAATCAAATATTGTATTAAGGACTTCAAAGAGCTAAGATGCAAAAGGTGGTTTTTTTCTCGATATTGTTACGAATAATTGAAAACAGAGGTTTTTCAAAGAACTCCATAAAAATTCTTTAAAAAACCACACACGGTATTTGTCTATTTGTCTTCTGATATTGCTTTTACTACATCTTTAACAAACAAGTCATGTGACAGTACAGTAAAGACAGATATAATGCACAACATTATAAATTGACACGAGCAAGATCTAGCCAGCATTGGTCACTCAACGTATATATGGTAATACCGTAATAGGCACTCGAAGTGTAAAATATGTTAAACTTAACAACTCTATACAGGGTGCTAGTGAAACAGAATTACAGTTGAGTTAATCATGTTTAACCACTGGTCATACGGCTATAGACAGTAATATGCATAAAAGACAATAAAGAAACGGGCGGATCTAATTGGGGGGATGATAATTAGGCCAACTACTATGTATTGGAGATTCATTTTAAGGATATTATTGATCTTGGTGCTAAATCAATAAATTCATGATTTTACATAAAAAATATGCGCTATTAATTGGTTTTAAATCAAATTATAGCAAATTAAAAAATTTACTTGTTTATTTTAAACATTTAATAACCGGTTTTCAGTTATGTTATTTTCTAAAAATAAATAAAATACATCATAGCAGTAAGTCCATAGTTGGTAGTCTATGGCTTAGTCCAGAGGTTGTCGATGTTTTAGCCAAACGCTATTTTTTTTCTTATTTTGGTTCCTTTCTCTGGAATTCACTTCTACCTTCCCTCATTTATATGTCTTTCACCCCTCATTTCTTTCTGCCAGGGTCTGAAAACCTTCTTTTTCAGTCAATTTGTAGCCGAGCGCTTTTGAACGCCTCACTGAAAAGGAGCTGATAACGCAAAAATTGATTGAATGTTATTTAAATGTCAAACAAGTGTTTAGTGAGTTAAGAAAGAGGATTCCGTAGATTTATAAGAGACAATTTGTTTGCAGGTATAAATGCTTTGAAAACTAAAAATAATTTTCTGGGTCAAAATATTTCTATGGACTCAACCGTGAAAATGTACATGGGGTCAACTGAAAATTTTCCATGGGATCAAATGAACATATTTGCATGGGGTCAACCCACTATATATGTTTGGGGTAACTCTACAATATTTGCATTGGGTCAACCACAGTTATTTGTATGGGGGGTCAACCACAGTTATTTGTATGGGGGGTCAACCAAATTTATTTTCAGGCTCACCCAACATTGTTTGCATGCGGATCAACCATATTTAATTGCACGGGAGTCAGCTGGAAAAAAATTGCAGAGGGATCAACCAAAAATATTTTAATAGCCGCAAAATATCGAAATCACATTTCAACGATTCCAGATTTCTTGACTCGACACTGCATTGTGAACGTTATGCATGCTTTAAGCTGTGTTGTTGTCAAATGCAAAATTTGTCATAACTCGTCTGTCTGTACGCTGTTGTTGCTATTCCGTCCTTCTATAATACGTGTTTCAGGAGCCCGAGCACGTTGCACTGTTGTTGTTGTTGTTGTTGTTGATGATGTTGTCGATGGTTAGATCGGTGTGTATCGGAATTCAGAAGAAGAACGTTCCTCATGTTCTACGTCTTACTCATTTCTATCTAAGTATTATGCCAAAGGGTCAGTAGGTACTCAGTCGTAACTAACGCTTACCTACCTATTTTTTCGTTGTTGTTTGATCGAACGTTTCTTAATTGGCTATTTTGAAAGTTCTATGTGCGGTTGTTTGTGAAATCACCACGTGACATTTACGTCTATTGGCCACGAAATGGAACTACAATATTAATAGTGTGTTTGACAATGTCACATAATATATAGTTGAAAGAGAAAGGGATGAAGAAAATCAAAAATGGAGAAGAAAAAGTGAAAGAAAAAGACAAAAAAGGAAGAATAATAGAAAGAAAGAAAGAAAGAAAGAAGGAAGGGAGAGCGAGAGAGAGACGTCAAAGAGAGATACAAAGAATTAAAGCTTTGTTCAAATGTTGTTTCTTCAAGCCACGTATGAAATCATGATACTTGTGAACATATTTATTGATAACCCTCCTTTACTTCCGTCCATCTATCTTATCCATATGTACGTCCGACGACAAAACCATCCGTCTATTTATCAATACGTCCATCGGCAAAACCATCCCTCCATCTATCCATACGTCCGTGGAAAAACCATTCCTCCATCTATCCATACGTCCGTCGGCAAAACAATTCCTCCATCTATCCATACGTCCGTGGCAGAACCACCCGTCCATTTATCCATACGTCCGTGGCAGAACCACCCGTCCATTTATCCATACGTCCGTCGGCAAAACCATCTGTCCATCTAGGCTGTTTTTTCATTCAAAATTCATGCAGACCACTGAACGATGCGACATTATAGTATGCGAGCAATTAACTTCCCGGTCGGGTGGTGCGTGTGAAGACAGAAAGTAGATTGGTAGGTAAGAGTGCGAAAGGCAATCTCCCTGTAAACATATGCCCTCAATATACCTACACCGCGTTCCATGACTGTGACGTTTTCAACTTAGTCACCACTGCTGCGTTTATCGCACTTTTCATCACCTCGCTTCTTTCGTCTTCGTCATCATCTTCATCATCGTCATCATCATCATCATCATCATCATCACCATCATCATCACCATCATCATCATCATCATCATCATCATCATCATCATCATCATCATCATCATCATCATCATCATCATCATCATCATCATCATCATCATCATCATCATCATCATCATCATCATCATCATCATCATCATCATCATCATCATCATCATCATCATCATCATCATCATCATCATCATCATCATCATCATCATCATCATCATCATCATCATCATCATCATCATCATCATCATCATCATCATCGTCATCGTCATCGTTATCGTCATCGTCATCATCATCATCATCATCGTTATCGTCATCGTCATCATAATCATCGTCGTCGTCGTCGTCGTCATCGTCGTCATCGTAATCGTAATCGTAATCATGGTCGACATTGTATTTTATAAGATTCATGAAGTTATTTAAAAACTCATAAATTTTTTATATTCAAATAATTGATAATTTATACATTCTTTATTCATGCATATATATGACAAATGTTGTTAATGTATATATATATGAAATTATTAATAATGCGTTGCTATCATTTGATGATATAGTTTAAATAATTATTTTTTTTATTTTATTTAAATACGAACTATTTATTTTTTTTATTTTATTTAAATACGAACTGAAAAGCAATAATTCGTCACTCAAGTGATCATAGAACACTCAATTGACATTTGTGCAAACAGCAGGACAACTTTTCAGAACTTCATATCCAGTCGCGTCACCGTGACATCGCTCTCGTCATCGTCGTCATCATCATCATCATCGACGTCGTCGTCATCATAATCATCGTCATCACAATCATCAAGCCACGAGCCACAACAACTTTATCATCAACCATTTTGAATTTTTTTCCATCAGCACAAAAAACGAAGTTTTTCCTTTTTTATCTTCCACTCATTCTTTTTTTTCGAATTTTTCTTTTTTTCTGTCTTTTCCATTTCAAAGAGGTGTTGTTCAATTTTTCACAGTAAGAAAATGTTTGGTTTAAAAACTTTAACTGGAGCTGATGGAAGAAACACCGTAGTCCTGATATTTATTCGTTTCCTGTAATAAACCAACCATAAGTGCGAACCACTGCATTATTGTACTGCACTACTGTACTGTACCTACTGTACTGAACTATTGTACTGCACTACTGTACTGCACTACTGTAATGTACTACTGTATTGTACTACTGTACTGTACTACTGTATTGCACATTTGTACTGTACTACTGTACTGTACTACTGTATTGCACATTTGTACTGTACTACTGTACTGTACTACTGTACTGTACTACTGTATTGTACTACTGTACTGCACTATTGTACTGCACTATTGTACTGCACTACTATTAACAATTAAAACAAAATAACTTTTTCTAAGACTTAGATTTTCTTTAGGTGAAGTAATTTCAAATCAAAATAGACAGATAAAACTGACGATATGACAACTGTAACTCTGTACGCCAAGCAAATCGCTAGGCATAGGCTTTTGGATCAGGTAACTAACTACTTGTAAAGTGCTCAATGACATGAGTTTTTTTTTACAACGAAGGGGGGTCGGACCCCCAGGACTCCCCTCCTGTATCCGCGCCCCTGCTCCTTGTAGATTTCAGTGTTTTACTGCTTTCGACACTCCTCGAAATAAATTTCTCGACCACCGTAGACAAAAGGGTGCTTGTCGTTACTCATTCATCCTCTTTCTTTTGTTTTCCATTCTCTCTCTCTCTCTCTCTCCCTCTCTTTCTTTCTCCATCCATCTCTTCCTCGTTCTCTCTCCTTCCGATAGAAATCTCTACAAGACCTGGGATAGTTTTATCAGTCTGTTGACACTCAATCAGCCGACTGTTTATGCCGCATGACAATGGACCAAGAAGTGGCTTGGAGGGGGTAAGTAGGGTAACGTATCTGAATAGCGGGGACCGTGGATAGGTACCTAGGTCCGGCGGTGACTCTCAATAGCTAACAGGAAAGATTGTTGCAGACGCGCGCGACAACTGGCGAATAAAGAGATAATTTGTCGAGTGAAAGAAAAGCTCCTCGTTTGATTAACGACAGCGAGGCGTGCCATTGTAGAATCTCCGTGTATTTCATCCGTCCGTCCGTCCTCCTCATCTTCTACTTCTGTGTCCTTGCTTGCTTTGCCAACCGGTCTGCCTGCTATGATGAGAACTACTCGTTGAAAAGAATGGAAATCTCAGAGTTCATCGTGCTCTACCAACAGCAGACACTGAACAAACAAACTCTTTTTCTATCGCATCTTTATATATTCTTTCCTGTTAATTAGTTGTTGTTTGTTTGTCGCTGCGATGTTGTTGGTTGTTGTTGGTTGTTGTTGGTTGATGGTGATGATGATGATGATAATAGTGATCATCAACATGTCTTTATTATGACATTGATGTGATGTCATGTTATGTCAGATTTCAGTATATAGGGACATCTTGTTTGATTTCTGCAACCAGCATTGGTGTTTTAATGTATATGGTCAAAGATACTCAAATTATGAATTTTAAAGATTTTAATATTTTCAAAAAATAAAATTAGTTATCGTTTTTAAGATTCTGCAATTGAAATTCAAATGCTACATCGTTTTACTACAATTACTTGAAGAAATGCCAAATGTCTCGTATCAAAGATTTGAAATAATAATAATTATTTATTTTTGAATAAATTACGTTTTGAGTATTTTTAATTGAATTTGTTTCATAAAAAATGATTTTAATAGTTTGTTACGTAACTGCTATTGTTTAACGGCGTTCTACTAGTTAACCTTAACCAATAAATTTTTTTTTTATATTAGTTTATAGTCCTTTACACTAAGTGTTTTAAGACTGAAATAGCTGTATGTAGGAAGCACCTAAGTGCTTCCTGTCGTGGATCATAAATTGATCCTTTTAGCTATCCCTCCTCCTTTATCCAGGCTTGGGACTGGCTCGCAATTACCGAGGCGGAGTTGACCAATAAATAGGTAAGAGTTTTGTTTTATCTAGCAGCTGCACGGAGGAACCATGGTTCCAGTTCCAATCCAATTATTAGACAAATGTCAACTCTCCTTGGTTCAAATGAGTTCATAAAATTATCCATAAAGTTTTTGAAATAATTGTGCAAAAACAAAATGTAACTATAACTATAACTATAATTATAATAGATATGATATATCGTGTGTCCTATGTATCGTATAATCGTATCATCGAGCAAGCTCTACTAAAGCATAGAACGACAATCGATAAAGATAAAGCGTGGTGGTTTCAATGCGGCGATGTGGGGACCGATGTTCCGATATACCTACTTAGTATACCTACTTGGGCTACCAATCTTACCTACATATAAAATCTATTTTTATTGCCTCTATATTATCGCACAAATTTACTTAAATTCTGGCTTGTAACATTTGGAAAAAGTAAATTATAGAGAAGTATAATGACATTCAATTTTCTGACTTATTGTCAACTTATTATTATTATTTACGCCCTTGAAGTATTTATATACGAACGGCGCTATATAAGTTTGCAAATAATAGGAATAATTATAATAACTGTGTAACTTTAAAGGGTGAATAATTGACGTGCGAATAAGATGAAGGCGATATTCGCACGTCAATACCCATGAAAACAAACAAGCTGAACCTTTCTAATGGAAAGTTTCTATTTTTATCGACCGATAAAATTTTTATTCCGTTTTTCTATTTTAGAAAATTACTAGCATATCATTTGCTTAGTTTCTTAGATCCTTTAATTGAATTAAAAACAAAAATATATTAAATATTTAATCTTTTGATATAAAAATAATAATGATGATGATAATAATAATAATAATAGTCTGTCAATACCAATATTAATTTTCTTGTGCTTGGAATTACCTAAAAGAAAACAAAAAAGAATTCGTTGCATCTCTGTTCTCAAATTTATAGCGCATATGCTTGGGGGTTGTTCTAGCCCGCCCGACTTGGTGGGCCCGTGGGCCGACCTTGCTTCTTAACAATTAGTATTATTTCTCTTACACCATCATCACCGCATTCTCTAAAGAACAAATTATTTTTGTTAAAAAAACACCTATAGTCAAATATTATATTTTAAGTAATTTTTTTAAATATTTTATATATAGATATAAAAAATAGTATCCATTTCATGTTCATTCTTGTCATTCGTACTTTCCTGCTGAAAATATAGCTGCTAGGTATAGTGCGGTATACTATAAGGTAAGTATATATAAAATACATTTGACCGGCCTTCGTTCAATAAACGCACAGACTTCATTTTTATATAAAATATTTTTATTCATTATTTTTTATTCCAGTAGGTATTTATTTTAAAAATTGTTTATTCGGTTATATCGCGGAAGATTTTATTTCAGAATCCATATGGTTTTTTATTATAAAACATGGAAAACAACAAGCTACTTCAACGAAATATTGATTTATTTACAACATACATAAAAAACGTAAAATTTTAAATAAATCATTCGGAATTTAATTTATTTAACAAAAAAGTTTCATATACAGATATGCATGTATGAAAATATATCCCATAATGAATCATAATTTCTTTATTTATGCATCTGAAATCCCAAATAATTAAGATAAATGCTTAAAATACAAATTCAAATATTAATTTTTATGTTTTGCAAGTAGATATGGTCTCTATAGTTTTCAAGAAATGTTTGTTTCCACATGAATGGAAGAGCTGGTTGGCAGATGTACAAATCATAGAACAAAATAGAATCATCATTTTATATTAACATTTAAAAAATATTTTCATATATTGCGAGTTTATATATTCTCTCTGACTTTGATTCTTCAGATGCCGACGGGACATCCGAGACCTAAAAAAAGTTTGATGTAAAACAATAAAGTTTTTTTTTTTTATTATACTCAAATATATGGTAAAAGACTTTAATAAGCGGACAAAGACATCAAGAATGATGGAGAATTCCACCGTCCCCATCATGACGAAGAGTGGCCTTGACCTCTCCTCCTCCTCCGTATATACAACAATAACAAGTTCTCATTCTTTGTCGTCTCTTTCCATCACTTGTCTTTTCGTTTGAAATAATAATAATAACCTAATAACATTGTTCTTGCATTGCCTCGAAATAAATACATTAAATTATGGACTCAAAATATCTAGCTGTGAAATTCTAAACTGAGCCACCGGATTTTTTAGAACTAAATTCGGTACAAATATAATGTTTAGATAAGACTCTCCCTATGAATAAGACCAGTTTACACCAAAAGTTGATAAAACATTACATCGACAAATCTGAATTTTCTGCATTAAACATATCACATTAATTGATTTAATTATAAAATACATTAAAATGCATTTTTCACACAATTGTGATGTATTTGACATAATTGACAAAAAGTCATCAAAATTCGCATATAAACTGCGAATGCTTAACTGTCTAGCATCTCAGGTAGTCTGATAAGATGTATATATGTCAAAGAATAATTTTTGACGATATTAAAAAAAATGTTGATATTATGTCTATCTTTGCATTTCCACCAGCTCACACACTCTCTCTATCTCTGAGAGTGTACTACTGACTCAGCGCGCCCTACTATTCTATTGTATATACAACTACTGAACAACTACATGGTGTTGTACTGATATAAGGTGAGATTTCATTAATTAATTTTGCGCAAAATTAAATCGCTATTGCGTTTGGTTGCCAGTGGTTTCCGTATTTATCTGTTTTTTCTTGAAAATCAACTGTGATACAAAAAATAATAAATACAAATCTAAAACAGAACTGCCGTTTTAAATACGATGTTCCGGGGGGGCATTCAAATTTTATTTGTAAAAACAATATTCACTGATTTATTTATTTGATTAAATTTATTTTTCACTTACCATTTAATTTACGAATCTACAAAATCTCATCGCGCCGCAATGTTGAAGTTGTAAAAGTTAAAATACATTATTTTCAAACCGAAACCGAATCCCTTCTTATGATAAACACACGGTTCATTAATTAATTGTTTTTATTATAAAAAATATTTATTTGGACTTTTTGAGAGGTTATCGCGCATAACGCCTCGTAATTTCAAGAAATTATTTATTTTTTTAGTTCCATCCATGGGGACTGTAGACATTGTGGCACAGATTTTTGACGAAATTGAGCCTGATTTTGAACACTCTACAAAGAAAATGGTAAACATAAAAGTTTTGGCCAATACAGAAGTTCACAATGAAGCTGTTAACAAATTCCACAATGGGTTTACCATTGCCACAGATCCCCTTGCTGACAGCCAGCAAGAATCAGAAGGTAAGATGGTTTGAATGTATGATTTATATTTCAAAATAAAGAAATTTGTTTTATATTTTTTATAATGTTTCTTCAAAATAATTAAATCATTTTTTATTTTGTAATATTTTTTATAAATGTGTCCATTTGTTTACTTTTCAAGATTTATTAAACAATGGAAATTTGAAGAGCAGAAAAAGAGAGTTAAGTCCTGACACAAATTCTGAGTCAACAAACAAGAAGTCAAAAAGTCAAGGGGAGGATTCTTCTGATCATCTGGAGAACACTGGAAGGGGCAAGAGAATCAGAAAGCCTTCGAAAAGATGTCAACTTTACGAAGATTATAAACACCAAACCGAACACATAAGAGAGTTGTCGCTAAAAAAATTGGAGCAGAGACATGGAACTGATGTAAGGAGTAAACCATTAGACACTTCAAAATCATCCAGAAAAAATACGTCGCTTACAGACAGCTCTGTTCATCAGGAAAACGGTCAGCTTACAGATTCCATCAATTCCAGCACCTCGTCTTCTGTACCTCCGTTGCCCGAACATACGAATGGGATGGATGCCAACGAAGGTGTATGTTCCACCAATAGTGTTTCATTAAAATCAGATTTTTTACAACAACCACAGCAGTGCTACAGTCGGAAAAAGAGCAACATCAAAGAAGAGATGAGAGTAACCAACGAAAATGGGGAAGTTGAGAGTTTAACCATCATCGACATCACAAATTCTGACAATGAAGCGCAAGAAGAGGAAGAGGATAATGAGCAGGATGACGATGCCAGCGAAGATTTACTGGAGAGAAACAGTTGTGCCAGCAAAGAATCAGGTGTTGACAGTTACAAATGTCAGACTCAACAAGATGATGCATCAATCAACACAGTTTCGACTTGTGGCGACGATAAAGATAACAGTTACAGCGAGGTAGAGAGTCAGTCCTCTGTTGGACACCCGTTGCCGTGTTCAGTCGTCGATCGAACTGATCCACAAGAGGTTTCACAAAGCATCATGGTTACAAACATAAGAATCAAAAGTCCAGTTATGAATTCCGTTAAAGCAAGTCCACATAAACCTCTTATTTTTCCCAAAATGCAGCCTAGCGAACCGACAAACAATTATCATCAGCACCTACATTCAAACAACATCAAGCCAGAATCTAAACCTCAGAAAAAAGTCTTTAAAAAGCCGTTGAAAAAAAAATTACAAAAAAAGAACAAGCTCGAATCGCGGTTTGATGACTCTGATTTCAATGAAATTCATTTGAGCAGGTTAAAGTCAGTCACCGCCAAAAAACTCAATGCCCAAAAACAAGAAAAAGGTTCAGATTCTGGCGGAACCACAAAATCTTCTGTCGGCCCCTACGTCCAATGTAAAGGACGCAAAGATTCGCTGAAACTCTGTAAAGTAATTAACATAAAGGATTCTTCTGATGCTGACCACATTTCTTCGGGGCCTAATAGGTGTGGAGTCTTGCCAAGCGAAGCGTGTAAGCCACAAGGGTCTTCTCGCGTCTCGGAAAACGTGCCTTGGAAATGTGTTTTTTGCTCTCGTGGAACTAGTCACATGTCCATGGGGGACCTGTTTGGACCATACTTTCCCCAGCAACAACTCTTGTCATCAAACACTTCCTTGAGTTCTCTTCCGAATGTCAACTCTAAAAAGTCTTTACTAAAGACTGAAAAAGGATCATCTACAGCTCAGCAGTTTTCCTCTTCCAGCCAACTACTTCCGAACGGCCTTCCAGCAGAAATGTGGGTCCACTGCGACTGTGCAGTCTGGACAAATGGAATATTTGTAGCTGGGGGCAGACTTTTGGGTTTGGAAGAGGCTGCTCTGGCTGCCCAGCATTCTGTTAGAGTTTTTTTTATAATTTTTTTTTGCTTTTCACCATTTCAGAATAAGTTTAATTGTTTTTAAATCCCTTATATTAACTTCACTGCCAGTCTTGCTTGCTTATTTGCTTGAATGTTTGCAAACCTTGAAAGTGAAAATAAACTAACTTTCCGTCATCCAATCAAGCTGAAATTTGAAATATAGTCTCACTTCTCATGACAATGCATTATATTAGTTTGAAAATTAAAAAAAAATTATTAAAAATAATTATCTATGTTTTAAAACAAAAACAAACCAAATACATGTTTACATATATAAATTCCAAAAAATGTCATTCTAAAAGAAATTTTTTGCAATTAATGAAAAGCCTGCAAATTCTGAAACATATGAGATTTCTCAAAAAACCTTGTTTTTACGGCTTACTCATTAAATCTGTTATATTAACTTTACTGCCGGTCTTGCTTGATTGCTTGCTTGCTTGAATGTTCGAAAACCTTGGAAATAAAAATTAACTAACATCATCCCATTGAGCAGAAATTTGAAATATAGGTTTGCTCTTTATGACAATGCATTCCAATAAAGTTAAAAAAATTGTAATTAAAAATAATAATTATCTATGTTTTATAACAAAAACAAATTAAATAAATGTTTACATATGTAAATTCAAAAAATATAATTTTTTAATAATTTTTTTTGTAATGAATGAAAAGCCGGCAAATTCAGAAATATAAGAGATTTGTTAAAAAACCTGGTTTGTTACGGCTTACTTGTTTTTTTTCCAGATGTGTTGCAAGTGTCGTGAAAAAGGAGCCACATTGGGGTGTTTCGTTAAAGGATGCGAGTTGAAGTATCATTATCTATGTGCTTGTGATGCAGGTAAATTTGTTGTTAATAGTTTTTAATCAGTTTGACTTGTATGTTATAGCCTTGATTTTGCCACAAAGTTGCATTGACTGAGTTTTTTTTATTTTTAAATATATATTTTATATTTTTTCAGGCTGTACTTTGCAAGAAGAAAATTTTTCAATTTTGTGCCCTAAACATAAGGTAAAGATGGTAACAGTTTGCAGATTTTATTTAATAGTTTAAAGATTTTTTAATGATTTTTTCTTTTATTTGTTTAGACTAGGCCAGTGCGAGCTCAAAAGACAACTGCTTCAAATCAAGAGCCACCAGTTGTTTTATTGTAATTTAGTTTTATTAGAATTTGTGAAAGTTTCATCAGTCGAGCGAGGTGTAACTATTGTTATTCGTTAAATAATTTTTTTTAATATTTGTGGTGAATAAAAGTGTTTTGTCCGTGTTTTTACAGTATTTTTGTTGTTGAAGGCTGTGGTTATTGCCTTAAATTTTCAAATATAACTAGTTTTCAAATAAGATGTTTTTAGTTAACTTATGACCCAAACCAATTGATGGTGTTCAAATTTGCTTAAGAAGTCTGCTCAAATTTTGTATCTATCTCAGACTTTGCCATCTATTTCAATGACATTCATTAGGAAACTGAAATTCTGGGGTACTTGATAATCTCTAATATTTTTTACTTGTATGAAAAGCACAGCATCTTGAAATTTAAAGTTTAATCAGACATAATGTAGTTGATAATTATTCAAATAGTTTATTAAAGTAGTAGTCAACTAAGCCATTTAATTACGACAGGTCCTCCGAATAGGCACTACACTTTATCTTTGTGGCGGGAGAAGGTTAACAAAATAAACTACCATCCACTTTTTCTCTCTTATCTGCCGGTTATTGTTAAAAGGTAGCCACTTCTGAATAATTATTGTTTTCTGTATATTGGTTACGACAACATTAGGTAACGCAATCGTCGCGTTTCTCTGTGTATGGTTGGTGCGATCTGACCACAACTTGCCATCGGTTTGTTGTCGTGTGGGGTAACTAACTTGTAAATTGTAAATTGCGACAACTGTAGCCTGCTGCAAACAGTGCAACACTTACACTTATCAGACTTAAAATATCTATACTGTGCTGCTTAACTTAACTGTATTAAGTTCAGATTTTGGTAGATTGCCGTCTGTTTGATGATGGACACTGACGATGAATTTGATAGACTGATGGCTAGCAATGATCAGTCGTTACGCAAGTTCTTGAACGACGTTGATGATGATGTTAATAATGCAGTTGCTAATGTTGTTAGCGATCAAAATCCAGACAACGGTTAGTTAGTAGTATGTAGTTTAAAATAAATTGAGCGTCAAGAAAATTAATTTTTTAATTAACTGTGTTAACTTATTTATTAATAATGGCTAACTTCTTGTCACATAAGTTACTAGATAATTATGTGTATAAAAGTAGTTAGTTACGTCAAGATTTACAATACTAAATTAATTTGAGTTTTCATATGTTCTTCTAATTATAATAAAATTTGTTTTTGGCTTGATTGGCAACTAATATGTTTATATTATTATTATTATTATTATGGCTATGTGTCTATATTTAAAATTTGTTTTTATTTTTTTATTAAAATTATTTCTACTTTTAAATTATTATTATAATTATTCCTTCCAGACGATGTATCAGTTGATGTGCCGCAAGACTTTCCATTCCCGTTCACTCCATATGGCATTCAACTCGACTTCATGAGGAAACTTTATGAAACCATTGAATTGGGAAAGATTGGAATATTTGAGAGTCCAACTGGAACAGTTAAGTGATAGTCATTTTTATAAATAAATAAATTAATTGATTAAAATAATATTTAATTAAATTATTCAGATATTGAATATGACTTTTCTTTAGTATATGATTCAGAGCTGCTTTCAATAGGATATAAAATTACTTCTACATCTGACTATTCTATATACTCACACTCAAATACAAACTGTTTCCCAGCATTCCTCTTTAGTAGAGATACTAGAACACATTATTGCAGATTATTTGGCTGCATTGCTATAAACACTCAGGATGCTATCTATCTATATTAAATTATTATTATGGTGAACTTTTGATCATTGCACAAATATTGCCTGATTTAAAATCGTTCTAATATTCGACAGGGCAAATCTCTCAGTCTCCTGTGTGGATCGTTGTTGTGGTTGAAAAATTTTGAAGAGAAAAAACAGAAAGAGTTGAACAATCTTTTATCCAACAAAAAGTTGTTAATTATTTTATTTTTTTTTAAATCCTTTATATTAACTTGACCGTGTTTGTTTGTTTGCTTGTTGGCGTGCTTGCTTTCTTGCTTGAGCCATACGTTGAGACCCTATACCACTCAAAAAACCAATTTTCTATTATCCAATCGAGCTGAAATTTGGTGGATTTATTTTTGCTGCAAACTTTACATTTTATTAAATTTTCAGATTGGTTGGACGAAATATAAGTGAATTATATAATAAAATCAATAAAACCTTTAAAAATTTTAATAAATTAAAAATTCTATGTAGAAAAACAAATCATCAATTTTTAGTTTCTTTAAAAAAAGCAAGACTTAAATTTAAAAATTTTTTAATAAATTATTTGTTTATTACATATTGATTCTAAAATAGCTTATATTTTCAATCCTTACAATCAAGTTGAAATTTGGTGGGGTTATTTGGTGCTACGAACTTTATATTCTGTTAAAACTTTATTGAAACTTTAAAAATTAAAAAAAATACAAATGTTATAATTAATAATCTCAAAATAGTTTAAATAATCTTGAATTGTATTGTTTTTGCATAATTATTTTATTGCATATTCATTAGATTTTATATTGTTCTTTTTATTTGTTTAAATTAAGAAAACCTCAGAAAGAAATCAAGGAAAAAGGTATCATTGAACTTTTATTTTTTTTATTGTTTAATTATCATAAAATATAAATTTATTCTGAATGAGGAATAATATTGTTTTGTGACTTGAACTGATAGGACACTGAAGGGTTATGTTGGCCGGAGCTGATATTATAGGACTATTTTGCGAAAGTTTTGTTGAACTGGCTGATATAATGAGGCTGCCACATGTTTTTATCTGCATGTTATAAAATCAAATACAGGGCAGTTTTTCAGGAATGACATCTAGAGACTTTATTCATAGTGAGATTTGAGACTTGATGTACAATAAATAAATAAATAAATAAATAAATAATCCATCCGTAACTTAGTATGGAATAAGAGGAAGTTGTAAAAATAAATATCAGTGGTGATAGCGATTTAATCAGATCTTCTAATTGGCACTAAAATATAAATATGTAGTTATTGTTAACAATTTTTCTTTTAAGCAGGAGATGATTGGATAAGCGAATACGTGAAGAAACAAGAACAAGAAGAGAGAGCTCAAAAATTATTGGTCAGGATAAATTATGCAAATTAGCTTACTATTTTGCATTATATTATTATTTATAACAAGTCAAATTAAATATTTGCCTACATGACTGTACTTGATGATGATGATGATGATGATGATGACAACTTAATGATTTAGTAAAAAATTATTTCCATACAAGGAAGAACAAGAAATGAGAAGAAAAAGAGAAGAAAAATTGAAAATGTTGAAGTTCAACATCAAATCGACTACTCCTAAGAGGAAGGTGAGTTGTTGTAGGTTGTGGGTTGTTGTTGTTGTAGGTGTGTTTGTGAGTCTAACGATTGTGTGAATCTTAGGTTTTATGTACGTGAGTTGTGTGTTTGTGAGTTTTTTGTATGTGAGTTGTGAGTTTGTGAGTTTTTTGTATGTGAGTTGTGTGTTTGTTAATCATTTGCGTGTTATAAATAAACACGAATAAATTATTTTAAATTTCAGAGAGATCCGTTGGAAGAAAAATTTGATGAGCTCTTCAGTCCCGACGACCCGTTGAAAAGGAAACTCACGGAAGTTGACGAAAATTTTCCTGGAAACGACGACGACAGTTGTGACGATGACATCGTTTTGACGGAATACGTGAGTGACAATGACGATGACGGTTGTAGCGGAAAAAGTGACAAAAAAGTGGACGACGTCGAGAACAGTGACAGTAATGATGATGACGTCATCAAAGAAGATCACGTCATGAAGGTGTTAATTTATTTTTGGAACATATATCCTCTAGTCATTTTTCTACTTTCAATTAATATGCTGAATCTAATTAACATATATTATAATTATTTTTAATAACAATTAGGTTTTTATAGATATTCTAATTAATATATAATATCATTGTTGATAATAATTACTTGATAGATATAATAATTAATATTTAATATAATTATAATTTTATAGATATACTAATTAATATAACTGTTGATAATAATTATTTGATGTATATAATAATTGGTATATTTGATGATAATAATTAATATAATTGTTAATAATAATAATTATATGATATATATTATAATTAGTATAATTGTTAAAAATAATTATTTTATAGATATACTACTGCAGTCGCACCCACAGTCAGCTTGCACAGTTTGTCCACGAGATTCGTAGAAGTCCATATGCTGACGATGTCAAAGTTACATCTCTGGCTTCGAGACAGGTTTCAATTTATTTATTTTTTGTCATTTATTTTATAGATTATTCGTAAATTATAATAAATTATAATAAATTATAAAATCTCAGTTTGTTATTGCTGCAGAGTTTGTGCATAAACGTCAACGTGTCTAAACTGAAGTCTTTGAATGCCGTCAACGACAAATGTCTTGATATGCAGAAAAACAAAACCAGTGAGTATTATTAACATTATTTCAATGTTTTATAGGATGTTTATTTTTGATAAATATGATATTAAATAAAAAAATAATTTTATTTTCTTAATATATCAATTATTAAATATATTAATTGAATTTACATTCTCTTTAATAATCTATAAAACTTTTGCTTAGATTAATCTTATTTTTTACAAATAAATTTATCATATTAGATTTATATATAAACTAATTCTAATATTGCATCTCTTATTAAACAATAATCATTTATCTCTCAGGTAAAAACAAAAACGAGGCAAGCGAACCTGCAACGAAAAAATCAAAATCATCAGCTTCTTCTTCTTCTTCCGGAGGTTGTCCTTACTACAAGCACGATAAGATTTCCGAGTTCACCGACAGAATTTTAGTAAGATTTCTTTCTTGCGTTTTTTATCAATTGGAAGGAAAAAAATTTAAAAATTCAATGAAGAATTTAACAACAAAACAATTCAAAGGATAGGCAGAAATGAATATGAAACAGAAATTTTGAGGAATATAGAATTCATGTTTAGTCAAAATTATTAAATCTATTAATTTTATAGATATATTATCGTTACCGAATATGTAATTAAATATGCAATATTAAATGTGTTCCCTAATATATAAATATATATTTAACATAATCATTACTTTTTTTATATTTTTTACTAAATATTTACTAACTTATATATTATTTGATTCTAAATATGTGATGTAATTATTACTAATTATTATTTAATAGATATAGATATTATTTTATAATATTTACTAATTTATTTATTAAAAAATGTCTTCATTTAGGTAGAGGTCAAGGACATAGAAGACCTGGCAGTTACGGGCCGAGAGTTAAAGGCATGCCCGTATTATGCCACCAGGAGAGCCATCCCGTCTGCTCAGGTAATTAAAATTATTATTTTGTTTGTTATTGAAATTAATTATTCAATGTTTATAACAGTTATTAAATTATTTAAATTTATTCTAATTTCTATTTTAGTCACTTAATTTTAGGGAGTTGTTTTTTTTGCTATCAGTTTAATATTGTTTTAATATAAAAGTTTATTTTACTTAAATCCAATGTTAGAGTCTATTTTACAACGTTTTTATTAGGTCACAAAGTTGTTTGTTTGAGATTTTTTTTTATTTACATTTGAAAACAAATAAATATATTTAATGTCAAAATCATCTAATTTTTTCCTTTATCGCAACTAGCTTGTCATCTTACCGTACAACACGATCCTCCACAAGTCTACGAGGGAATCTTCGGGCATCAAGCTGGACGGAAACATTCTCATTATTGACGAAGGACACAATCTCATCGAGACTATCGGGTCTATTCACAATATTGAAGTTACTGGGTTGCAGGTGAGTATGCGTATATGTATTAGAGTTGCATGGGCAAGGACCTGGATTTAATGTTTAGATAAAATTATTTAATAAATTAATAAAACTTTAAACAGAAAGTTTGTTTATAATTAAATAATAATAATAATATAATATTCTATTATCAGCTTTCGGTAGCACACTCACAGTTGTGTCAGTACAGAGAAAGGTACAAAAAGAGATTGAAAGCAAAAAACTTGATGTACATAAAGCAGCTCATTTTCATTGTTGCTAACTGCATTAAAATGCTTGGAGGTTTGTTATTGTTGTTGTTGTTAATACATATTCTTAGTATTTGAATTCTGTGATCTCGTTTTACTCTTAAATTGGTCTCAGATAAAATTTGCATAATATATGGTTTCATAATATACAGTTTCCAAAAAAAAATAAATAGTTTAAATATTGTTTAATAATCAGCAGCATAAATATAGTTTTATCAGACAACTCTGATTGGTCCAAACCACCTGCCACTTGCCAGAACTAGCTATTCTGGAGAATTTGTATTTTCAATACCTTAAACAGCGAACTATATTTATTGTCTCTTGAGGAACTTATATTAACGGTGCTACAGTATCAAACAGATTAATTGAAACAAGATGAAATTTTTTATAAACTCTTTTATCTGTCATTATTGAATCCCTCAACCAATCACAAAACACCTGCTACACACTGCGCAACGCTCGCTAGACTGTGTTAAGAAGTAAAAAACTGACGGTGTTGCCATTACAAAGCAAGAAATGCAAAAAAATTTTTGTTTCAATTAATCTATTTGATACTGTATATAAGTTGTCTAATAATAATAATAATAATTGTCACTAATAACAATCGAACGTTTGAAATATAATTTCCAGGTAAACTCGGTGAAGAAGAAACAAAAGATACAACAAATTCTCGTATGATTTTTATTCTGTTTTTTGTTGTGGTTCTCCTATTTTAAATTTACATCAATTCAATTTTTCATTAAGTCAAAGTCTAGATATTCTCCAAAATAGTGTCACAATGATTGAAATAGTATCATCTGCCACTTTTGAAATAAGTAGTTATAGTTTGTAACATTAATTAGTTAATTAATTAATTAATAAGTAGTTATAGTTTGTAACATTAATTAGTTAATTTATTAATTAATAAGTAGTTATAGTTTGTAACATTAATTAATTAATTTATTTATTAATTAACCAATTGTAAAACAGCGCAGAAATCAATCAAGAAGGAAAAGATGACAACGATAAATGATTTCCTGTTTTCAACTCGCCTCGACAATTTGAATCTTTTCAAAATAAGAAGATATTGCGAAAAGAGTTTAATTGCTAAAAAAGTCATTTTACTTTTTTTTTATTTTATTGATATTCAACAAATGTCTTTTTTTGTTTTCTTTTAAAGTAAAATTTTTTTAAATTTGATTTGTTGCCATGTTTTGTTTTTATTTTCAATTTTATTAACTCAATTAAAGGATTTTATTTATTTAAACATTTATATTTCAATCAATTTTTTTATTGACAATGTAGCGATTGATTGATTGATAGAAATATATTTAATTAATATTTTTATTTGATTAATTAATATTTATATTGTTTAATTTATAATATATATTTAATTATTTAATAATCTTCAATTAATTTATTTATATACTTTATTTGAATAAAATCTTCTGATCCCAATAACGGTTCATCTGAATTTCTTCGACAGCTCCAAGGTTTTTCAGCAAAATTCCAGGGTTCTGTGGAAATTCATGACTCGAGTAAGTAAAACTTTCACAAGAAATTACAACAATATTGGTATCGTGGCTGAGAGAGAGTAAAGTTTTAAGATATTTCGAATGCAGTATGCAAATGTGATGAGTGAAAACGGAATGCCACCTGCATAATTAAAATTAAACTGTATAATCTTATAAGTACTTTTGCTTTTTGGTGCTGCCAAAGTTTATTTTACAATCGTAACATTGAAATGTCAAGGTATATTGCACGATCATGACACATCTTTGCGTATTTTCATTATGTTTATTTTGTTTCATTGAAATTTTTATGTCAATTTCAGGAAATAAAAAACTAGATACGTCAGTAACTTCTTCCTGGGATCTTTCCAGTTTCTTGATTGACGTCAACCAAAAGACCGCCCAGGAAACCGAGAAGATTACTAACGAGAAAGATGAAGAAGGTAGTAGTAGTAGTAGTAGTAGTAGTAAAGAATTAGTTAGGCGCACTCTAATGTTGTGAAACCTCAGATCCGGGAATGACTCGTGCAGTAGTAGAAGTAGTAGTAGTAGTAGTAGTAGTAGTAGTAGTAGTAGTAGTAGTAGTAGTAGTAGTAGTATAGTAGTAGTAGTAGTAGTATAGTAGTAGTAGTTGTCAGACCACCATCATTAATATAATATTATGATTTTATTCTACCCCGAATTTTTATTTGATTTATTCTTTTAAATTCTTCTTTAAGCCAAAGAAGCAAAATCGTATCTCTCGTCTCCTCTCCATCAGATTGAAAACTTCATCGAAGCACTAACAAATACTGACAAAGATGGAAGAATTGTTGTCAATAAACAAGGTGGGCGTGGCTTGTCGTTGTGTTATTTTTAATGTGTTTGCCGATTGGTTCAATACTTTGATATATTATTATTTTTATCTTACAGGTTTTTTTCATTTTAACTTAAAAAATATTTCAGAATTCTTTTAATTCAATGTCTTAAAATTTTTAAGACATTGAATTAAAAGAATTCTGAAATATTTTTCAATAAAAGTAATATTAAAATATATCTAACCAAAAAATCGTGAAACATACTAAATTATAGAAATAATATTGAAATGAAATAAATAAAATTATCTTTTCACCAAGATCTTCTCAGAAATTCCACAGTCAAATTTCTCATGTTGAATCCGGCCGTGCATTTTGCGGAGGTGGTGAAGAAGTGCAGATCGGTGATCATAGCCGGAGGAACCATGGAGCCTGTACGTGTTTTGATACGTGTGTATACGTGTTGTGTGAATAGTATGTATGTGCATGAAATGATGATAATTGTCTTGTTTAAATTGTATTGTATTATTTTTTAGATTAAAGTTTAGATTTTGAACAACGAATTTCTTCTTAGAATGAAATTTTCAGTTTCATTTTAACGAATCGTGAAATAAAATTTCAGCTTTCAGATTTCAAGGAGCAGCTCTTTTACTCGATCGGTGTGAAAGAAAATCAAATTTCGGAATTCTCATGTGGTGAGCCGATTTTCTTATTGCACATCATCAAGTTATTTCATCCCCAGAAATTGAAAATGAACATTTTTTTATAGCTCAGAGAAGGAGCAAATTTTAGCTTATTTCAATTTTCATTTTCTTCTTAATATTATAATTTTTTTTTCATTTAAATTATTATTTTATTTTAATCAGGTCACATAATATCTCGTGACAAATTGATTGCAATTGCATTGGCAAGAGGTTCTTCAGGACACGAACTCGATTTCACATATCAGAATCGAGAATCCAGCGAGACTGTTAGTCGCGGCGATTACCTACATTTCAAATTTACTGTCGTTTTCCCATTACGGATTCATTTATTTTCAAGCACTCGAAATTTTAAAATCGATCAAATACGCTTTTATAGATTGTCTCATTTTTTTTTTTTCACACACACACGTGAAGGTCAAAGAATTGGGTCGAGTCATTTCCAACGTGTGCAACGTCGTGCCTGCTGGCATCGTCTGTTTCTTCCCGTCGTACGACTACAAGGCGTCGGTCGTCCAATCGTGGAAGACGAACGGATTTTTGGCAAAGATCAGAGCAAAGAAGGAGGTGAAAAATATAAGATTTTGTTTATTAATTAATAAATTAGTGCTTCAAACTTATTGTGTATAATTTTTTTGATGTAGTTTATAATTTTATTTTTGTCGTTTTCTCGAAAAGATTTTTTCTGAACCAAAATCTGCCGGGGACGTTGAAAAAACTCTTGACGAGTATTCTTCCTTCATCGTGGTGAATTTAGAAAAATTATTTTATAGCTAATTATTGATATTATTAAGCTAAATTGTTATTTATTTTTTAATTTTATTTAATTATTTGATGAATAATTATTATGTTGTGTTTGTTGTTTATCTGTGCATGTCTTAGAGGCATTCAACAACAACAACAACAACTTCACAACAAAATGGTGCAATTCTCTTTTGTGTGGTCGGAGGAAAAATGAGCGAAGGGATCAATTTTTCAGATGATCTCGGCAGGCGAGTGCTACTCAATTATTCATTTATGTGCATATATTATTTAAATTAGGTTCTTGTTACTTAATTAGGAATTTATGTGCATATATTATTTAAATTAGGTTAGCGTTAATTAATTAGGTGTTTATGTGAATATATTATTTTAAATAAAATCTCATCATTACTGCTTTACTACCTACTTAGATATTTATGCACGTATTATATTTAAATCTTATGATTGTATGTTGTGATTTTTCTTTTAAATTGCAAATAATGTATATTTCAAAGATGTGTTATAATGGTCGGCCTACCTTACCCCAACATGCATTCTGCAGAGTTGAAAGAAAAAATGGAATACCTAAATGCTAATATGGTTGGTTAATTAACAACATATTTGCATCAATTTTTTTTATTTATTAAATTTATTCAATTCAAATTATTTAATAAAATTTCTGCAATCGTACATATCATCCAATTTTGTTATTCCAGCCCGCGAGTGCAGATGGGAAGCAACCCGGAAGAGTTCACTACGAAAACTTGTGCATGAAAGCCGTCAATCAGAGCATAGGTAAGTAAGATCTTTCATCTTCGTTTATTCAATCAATCGATCAATCAATTAATTCACAAGGAACGGTTCTACAAGACAGAGAATTCGCTGCGTCAAGCTGCCGTTGTTACGTTGGGTGCATTGATAATTATTATTATAAAATTATACGTTTATCAATTAAATTTAGAGAACAAGAAATCCCAAGAAGTTTAATTGAGATTTTTCTTTAAAAACCTTTTTTTAAAAGTCTCTTTCATCTTATCCTATTCGCCCCCAGTAAATAACTGACTGGTTTTCGACCAACCATTTAGGTAGAGCCATAAGACACAAGAACGACCACGCTGCCATTCTACTTTTGGACAATCGCTTCCTGAAGCAGGCTGTTTGTTCCAAACTGCCTTCCTGGATCCAAGGTCACCTGGAAAAACACGAAAGGTTTGGTCCGGCATTCAAAAATCTCAGAAAGGTCAGTTAATCAAAAAGAGCTTTTGAGGTTACTCAACAGATTTCTATTAAGACGATGTCATTGACGTCAAGATAATGTCATTGACCATTAGGACGACGTCAAGATAATGTCATTGACCATTAGGACGACGTCAAGATAATGTCATTGACCATTAGGACGACGTCAAGATAATGTCATTGACCATTAGGACGACGTCAAGATAATGTCATTGACCATTAGGACGACGTCAAGATAATGTCATTGACCATTAGGACGACGTCAAGATAATGTCATTGACCATTAGGACGACGTCAAGATAATGTCATTGACCATTAGGACGACGTCAAGATAATGTCATTGACCATTAGGACGACGTCAAGATAATGTCATTGACCATTAGGACGACGTCAAGATAATGTCATTGACCATTAGGACGACGTCAAGATAATGTCATTGACCATTAGGACACAACGTCAAGATAATGTCATTGACCATTAGGACGACTAAGTCGATACTAGACTTTAATCTACTCACTTCTATGAATAATAAATAAATTAATATATTTTAGATTTAATTTGAAATTTATTTTGTTTGCCAGTTTTTTGCAGACAAAAAGACTTCAAATTCATCAGAAGATGGCTCAAAATTTCATGACAACGATAATTCATTATAACTAGTCAACTTGTTATCATTCTAAAAATTATTTAACTTATTATAATTATTTAACGACACAGCTTTTGAGGTTTTTATAGTTCCTAATTGTTCTTGATATCATTGCGTGCATTTCTGTCTTGATTGATTAAATGCGTAAAAACCGGGATGTAGTGGGGGCCAACTGCGTGAAAGACCATGAAGGTAAGGTTGTGGCTGAGGATAGTAGGTTGTTGGAGGTATGGAGAGCGCATTATGATAGAATTTCTAATGAGGAGTTCACTTGGGATGCAAATGGACTAACTCATGTAAGTCCTGTTTGTGGACCTAGTGAAAAGTTAACTACTCTGGAAGTTAGTAATGCAATCCATAAGATGAAACGTAACAAGGCAGCAGGACCTTCAGGAGTGGTGGCAGACATGTTGAAAGCTGCTGGAGCTGTTGGTATAGTGTGGATGACTGAAGTGTGCAATGCAGTAGTGAAGGATGGTAAAACCCCTGTAGACTGGAATAAGAGCTGGATGGTGAATGTCTACAAGGGAAAAGGTGATGCATTAGCGTGTGGCTCATACAGGGGCATTAAACTATTAGAACATGCAATGAAAGTTTTAGAGAGGGTGATTGAAAAAAGAGTAAGGAAGATTGTGAAAATTGATGGTATGCAGTTTGGTTTCATGATGGGGAAAGGTACTACCGATGCTATTTTCATAGTTCGTCAGCTGCAGGAAAAGTATCTTGCCAAGAACAAAGATCTGTGGATGGCCTTTGTTGATCTTGAAAAGGCATTTGATAGAGTACCTCGTGAGATAGTGTGGTGGGCTCTGAGATGTCTAGGTGTGGATGAATGGTTAGTTTCCGTGATAAGAACTATGTATGATGATGCAGCGACAGTGGTGAGAGTGAATGGGAAGGAGAGTGATGCTTTCAGCGTTAAGGTTGGAGTGCATCAGGGTTCAGTTCTCAGCCCATTGTTGTTTATCATTGTTTTAGAGGCCTTATCACGGGAGCTCAGGGTAGGCTTGCCAATGGAACTGCTCTATGCTGATGATCTTGTTTTATTAGCTGAGACAGAAGATTCTCTCCTGGAAAAGTTAAGGATATGGAAAATTGGCATGGAAGCGAAAGGCCTTAGAGTGAATGCGAGTAAGACAAAAATCATGAAGTGTCGGGCCGGAATGGGACAGGTGAAGAAGTCGGGTAAATGGCCATGCAGTGTATGCAGAAAAGGTGTTGGCTCCAATTCTATTTGTTGTGTGGATTGTAAGAGTTGGGTCCATAAAAGGTGCAGTGGCATCTTGGGTAGTTTGAAAGATCTTGTTGGCTTCCGTTGTAAGAGTTGTGTGGCTGGTGGTTCTGTTCAGGAAGAGTTGTTGGGCGAGGTTGAGGTTGAGCCAGGTGTAAAGGTGGAGTGTGTGACCAAGTTCTGTTACCTAGGTGACACATTAGGTTCAGGAGGAGGTGTAGATGAGGCGGTGAGAGCTAGAGTGCGTTCTGCCTGGGCTAAATTCAAAGAGTTATCTCCTATCTTGACCACCCGTGGTGCATCCTTTCATGTGAAAGGAAAGGTGTATAGGGCATGTGTTCAAAGTGTCCTTGTTTATGGCACTGAAACATGGTCTATGAAGGTGGAGAATCTAAGAAGTTTAGAAAGGGCAGAGCGTATGATGGTTAGATGGATGTGTGGTGTTTCGTTGAATGATCGTGCACGTAGTGTGGATTTGTATAGCCTTCTGAATGTTCCTTGTGTGGCTGATGTGGTGAGACGTGGAAGACTAAGGTGGTTTGGACATTTGGAGCGCAAAAGTGCAGATGATTGGGTTTCGGCAATTAGAGATGTGGATGTTGTAGGAGTGAAAAGTAAAGGTAGAAGTAGGAAGACTTGGTGGGAATGTGTGAAGAAAGACATGGATGAGCTCGGCCTGAAGCGGCAGTCTGCCCTGGATCGTGACTTGTGGAGGGGCCTGATATGGAAAAACGTCCAACCCTAGCATAGCGTGGAATAGGGACGTTTCAAAAATAAATGATGATGATGATGATGATGATGATTGATCCATGCAAACCGGTCGGATTCGTCAAATGCATTTTCCTAAAAAAATTTTTTGATTAAAGTTGGACATTTTTTCAATAAAATTGCTGAATTCTGTTTTGTAACTTGATTTCCAAATATTAAGTTAATTGATTAAAGCTGCAAATAATAAATTTGTGGAAATTTTCAAGCCTCGGGAATCCTAGAGATGGCTTAGTTAACTAACGTATTCCATGTTGGAAAACGAAGATGGCGACTACCTGTATCGCATTTGCTATTAAAATTTTTCAGAGCACAACCCAGCAATTTAAAGCAAATTAGTCGCAAGGTCCAACAAACATTTTCCACGTTTATCATGTAAAACAAACACTTAATTTAAATAAAGAAAAAAATTTTAAAACGGTTGATAGTCTACATCTTTCAGTTTTGCCACAAAATCGAGAATGTACATCTGTAGTTGGATCTCGTTGGAGTTTACGGTCACGGCGAATCCGGGCAAACCAGTCTTTTCCAGCATGCTCTGTTGGTCGATGATCTTCTGATCGAGTGACTTTATAATGTGGGTGTCCATCTTTTTCAATTCTTTCAAACAGTTTGCTTCAAATTCCTTAGCAAATTGAAATTAATAATTTAAACTTTTATTTAATTTGTTTACAGAAGAAGTATAAAAACTTTTCTTTAAAAAAAATATTGAATTTTCAAATGAACGAAAACAGTTAAATTGAATAAAGAAATATCTCTCTTATCCACTAATATTTCTGAAAATTTTAACAGAATATCATAATTCTGAATGTCTTGAACAAATACAACGGTTCCACCTTGGAACATGTCACAGTTGCGTTGAACTAATTTGAACTTGCATAAATTAAATATTATAATTCAGAATGTCTTGAAATAATCGATTGAACAAACTGTGTAACCGCTGCATTGAACTGATTTGAACTTTCATAAGTTTTAAAAAGTCTTACTAGGATTTCTTGTTGCCACTGTTTTTCTAAAAGAGCCTGGTTGTGCGGTCTGCTGGCATTGGTTTGAAGTTCCTCCTTGTGTTTTTTGGTTATTTCATTTTTTTGTTCTGAGGGATAATTAATAGAAAAGAAAATAATTTAGATGGCAAAAAAATATAGTTTCACATTTTGTATTTGTTTTTGATTATTTAAATCTATATTATGTCTTGATGATTAGTTTTTTAAAGAACAATCATTGTTAGAGTTACATAAATATACATTGTTTTATAATGTAATATTTACAAATAATGCTATAAAGTATAACAAATTATAAATTACAAAACATATTCATTTCAGAAAAATTCTTAAACTGGTAGGAATTGTACTGCAATAAATAAATAAATAATAAAATACTAAGTTGAATAAAATAAACATAAAGAATTAAAAATCTAACTTTTATGATCATTTGTTAGTTGCAGTCTCTGGTTGAACAAGTTCTTTTCCTCCAAGTGTTGAACCTCCTTGAGAGCCGAAACGATGTCAAATATTTGACTGTCGAGTAGAACGCTCGCCAGGTCCGACAGCAGACTGTACGGCAATCTTTGTTGATATTTTCTACACAACCGTTATTATATGATTTATGATTTTTTCAAATATTTATCTCGACTCGACTAAACAATGAAATCTGATAAGAGCAAAATCTTCAGTTCAATGAACAAAAATAGCAAGAAGAGTAAGGTTATTTTGATTACTATAATTTTGACTGAAAATAAAAGTCAGGGCTATTGACAGTGAGCATAAATTAGAATGATTAGATTCACGAATAGAAAAATAAAATTTTACTAAACAGTGGTAGTTCGCTTGCCATTGCTTGCAACTGACTCAAATAAAAATAATGTTTTTTCTGTTGCTCTTCCTTGTCTTTTAAAGACTCCATCTGCATTTTTAAAAGTATCTAACTAAATTCTAAATAACTTTAATACTTTAATAACTACATTTGACAGAAATAACCATTGATATATTTTACTATTGCTAGAAAGCAATCAGCCTGCGTATCTGTTAAACAAAGCTGTACACTACTGTACAGTGTACAGCATGTGGAGCAAACGATATATCAATAGAAAAAAACTCTTGCATTGTTTACTAAATAAAGTGATGGCAGAATTGTTGACCCAATTGGGTAATGAGTAATCCGCGAAACAAAAACTGCGAGATTTGTGCGAAAATTCAGATGATTGGAACGCCGACAAATGATCAATGAATTTCCTTTCATATAACGCTTTTTAACGAGGCGCCAAAAACGTTCGTTTACAAATTGAGTGAAAAAAAGCTTCCAGTTCCTGGCGGAATGAATGACAATGAGTCCAAGTATGATTTAAGTGACGTATGCTTTTCAAAAGAACTTCAAGACCACTGTATCGTTAGGGGAAAGATTTAGTAAAAACCGGCTGAACTGGATATAGAGGTGACGTGGTGACCATAATGAAGAAAGTAATTGAAAGTTACAATAATCAATTGTAGACAGCAGTAGACAGAATTAGAGAATTAAAAGACCAAAAGTTGTAGAGAAGGATCATTTAAAAATGAAAGAAACTGCTTTATTCAACGTATATGAATATAACAAAATTTAGAAACCGATAAAATTTGGGGAGTCAAAGACAAGTTAGAGTAAAAAAGAAAACATCACATGGAGGACCAAGATTGCAGTTTACCGATCGGTTTTGGCGTCTATGTTTATTACAATTTAATTTCTTTTAATATTTTATGTAGTTGTTGCTAATACGTACCAAATCTTTTCGCACAAATTTCGCTGGTTACGTTTTCGCCCATTCGCAGCTCACTCGCGTTTTGCAGTACGCAGATTACCCAGGACACACAAAGGTCAGCTTCACTTTTAATTGTTTTATTTTTATTTGATTTTTTAGAGTTTTTAATCAAGTTACACTGGGTTTCTCTAAAATACAGAATAATTTTTAAAAGTGTTTATTGATGTTTATAAAACCATTAATTAATTCTACTTCTCCATCTCATCTCTGCATCTATTCTATTAAGCACTTTTTTTTTGCTAAAAGCGCTCTTTTTTATCACGTTTATGTTAACTTGTTTGTTTGTTTTTTTAAATGGTTAAGGTTTAATTTAGGTAGACATACGTCGGGACTGCCGGTACAGTAGCAATTTTACCAATTACAACCACGGCCAACCGCCGAGGCAATAGCGAGCGGCGACCGTTTTAACTATTACCAAGGCAGTAGGCGCCGGTAGCCGGGGCAATAATCGGTAAAATTGCTACTGAGCCGGCGGTTTTGCCGAAACAATTAATTCTTCGATCAATTGATAAAGAATAATAAAGATGTACACATTTTGTAAAAGGTTAGGGTTTAATTTTAGGTAGACATACGGCGGGTCTGCCGGCTCAGTATCAATTTTAACGATTATTTCCACGGCTCACCGCCGGGGCAATAGCAGCGATTTTTGTTATTTATTGCCAATGATCTTCGAAACTTCTGGACCAATTGCTTTGACATTTTTACACAGTATAGTCTTCATTGAGGAGGATGTATGTATATTTAAAAAAACGGCTTATTATTTTATTATTTCACGTTTTATGAGCAAAAAACAATAGCTTTCCTCAAACTAAAAAAAACTCATTTCCTTCACTAGACATGAAAAAGAATACAAAAAGGTTCCTTGAAGACAAAGTTAAAAAAAATTGAGAAAGACTATAATTTTATTCATATTTGAAAAGGGTGGACTTGTCAATGGAATCGACAACGCCTCCTACAACTTCTCGCAACCGATTTTGTGACATCAACGTCTAAAGATTACACAAATTATTTCAACAACAAACTTTTTTGCAATGATGGGCAATAATTTTATTGTTGGGAAACAAAACTGTACGAACAACAACATTGAATCAGTTGGTAACGTTTTAAAGCAAGTCGCTATAACTGGTAACCTCATCAAATTCCAGGACTCATTGTTATGTTTAAAACAATTATTGAATGTCAATTGAGAGAGGTGCAAAAAGTTCTGAAAATGAATACTCCATTTTGGTAATTATATAGCCATTGCTGTAGTTGAATAGTTTATTGCAGTAAAGAAATAGTTCATTGTGATAAATAAATAGTCCATTGCGGTGTTAATCTGGACTGGTTTTTATCAAGGATTTTTAGGGTCACCGAAGAATATTTTACTAATCTTTCCTTAATTCATACATTTATTTTCAGCGTTAGCTTATTTAGTTCTTTGAAAAATGAAACGCAGAAAATCAGACATAGGTCGCCATACTCGCATTGCAAAAAGGATGCGAAAAATAATAGCAAATCAAACCAAAGAAGATCACGAATTGTCGAAGGAGCGAATGAGAGAGAGGGCGGCCGAAACACGAGCCAAAGAAACAGCAGAAAAACGTACGGCCAGACTTGAGAAAGCACGATTGCGAACAAAGCAATGGCTAACACAGCGAAAACAGCGACTGCGCTCTGCAGCTTTACATCTGCTCCGCTCTCAACAGAATGACCGTGACAGGCTGATAATGGCTGAAAGATGTCAACAAAAAACACAAGATCAGCCTCAACAACGACTCTGTGCTCAGAATTCAAGCAATTACAAACTTCTGATTTCTCCCAAAATTCAACATAGCCGATCGAAAAACAACCGTTATCAGCAACTGCCCTCAGATAACATCAAACCGAAATTAAAACTTCAGAAGAAATTCCAAAAGCAAGAAAAAGGTTCAGACTCTGGCGGAACCACAAAATCTTCTGTCGGCCCCTACGTCCAATGTAAAGGACGCAAAGATTCTCTGAAACTCTGTAAAGTAATTAACGTAAAGGATTGTTCTGATGCTGACCACATTTCTTCGGGACCGGCCAAGTGTGGAGTCTTGCCAAGCGAAGCGTGTAAGCCACAAGGGTCTTCTCGCGTCTCGGAAAACGTGCCTTGGAAATGTGTTTTTTGCTCTCGTGGAACTAGTCACATGTTCATGGGGGACCTGTTTGGACCATACTTTCCCCAGCAACAACTCTTGTCATCAAACTCTTCCTTGAGTTCTCTTTCGAATGTCAACTCTAAAAAGTCTTTACTAAAGACTGAAAAAGGATCATCTACAACTCAGCAGTTTTCCTCTTCCAGCCAACTACTTCCAAATGGCCTTCCAGCAGAAATGTGGGTCCACTGCGACTGTGCAGTCTGGACAAATGGAATATTCGTAGCTGGGGGCAGACTTTTGGGTTTGGAAGAGGCTGCTCTGACTGCCCAGCATTCTGTTAGAGTTTTTTTTTTAATTTGTATTGCCTTCCGCTCTTTAGAATAGGTTAAATTGTTTTTTTCTTCCAGATGTGTTGCAAGTGTCGTGGAAAAGGAGCCACGTTGGGTTGTTTCGTTAAAGGATGCGAGTTGAAGTATCATTATCTATGTGCTTGTGATGCAGGTAAATTTGTTGTTAATAGTTTTTAATTAGTTTGACTTGTATGTTATAGCCTTGATTTTGTCACAAAGTTGCATTGTCTGAGTTCTTTTATTTTTAAATATATATTTTATATTTTTTCAGGCTGTACTTTGCAAGAAGAAAATTTTTCAATTTTGTGCCCTAAACATAAGGTAAGGATGGTAACAGTTATAGTTTTTATTTCATTTAATAGTTTAAAGATTTATTAATGAGGTTTTTTCTTTTTTTTTCAGACTCGGCCAGTGCGGACTCGAAAGACAACTGTTTCAAATCAAGAGCCACCAGTTGTTTTATTGTAATTTAGTTATATTAGAATTTCTGAAAGTTTCATCAGTCGAGCAAAGTGTAACTATTGTTTTATTAATATTTGTGGTGAAGAAGTAAATGTATTAATATTTGTCGTAAATAAATAATTTTTATAATATTTGTGGTAAATAGTTAGAAGTGTTTTATCTGTGTGTTTACAGTATTATTTGTTTTTTGTGTAACAATCGGTTGTGATTGTCGACTTAAATTAACAAATAGTTACTTAATTATGACATGGGAAGTTTTTAAACTCTCTTGAGTTGCATTCCACGTGTAACCTCTCACTGTTAAACCTCGACCACGGTTGACCTCGACCACGGTTGACCTCGACCACGGTTGACCTCGACCACGGTTGACCTGCAGGCACTTGAAATGTTCTGTTTGCGTTCATTTTTCTAAAAAAGCGCCCGCATTTACTTATTATTTGATTTTTCAGTACAAAAAAAACATTCTCAGATTCTCTTTTTAGCCTAAAAATTGCTTTTCATTTCGACACTGAGACGAATCAATTGCGTTAGATCGGTCGTGAGAGGGTGATCATACTGATCATGTGATAAAAACGACAGTGATTGGAAGATGATCATGTGATAAAAACGACAGTGTCGGGAAGATGATCATGTGATGAAACCGACTGATGAGAAGATGATCATGTGATAAAAACGACAGTGATGGGAAGATGATCATGTGATGAAAATGACTGATGAGAAGATGATCATGTGATAAAAACGACAGTGACGGGAGGATGATCATGTGATGAAGCGACTGTGATGAGAAGATGATCATATGATGAAATCTACCGTGATGAGAAGATGATCATGTAATAAAGAATAGTGTGACAAAAATGATCATGTGAAGAAACGGTTCAAACGGTTGTGATGAGATTGACAGTGTTGAAAACGTCGGTAATGAGA
Organism: Erpobdella octoculata; assembly: GCA_963978895.1. Taxonomy (NCBI): domain Eukaryota; kingdom Metazoa; phylum Annelida; class Clitellata; order Hirudinida; family Erpobdellidae; genus Erpobdella; species Erpobdella octoculata. Next base: position 51,001,797 of record OZ022239.1, on the reverse strand, counting down.
TTTCAAGTGGAAATATCATCACAAAACAAATCATAACAATAAAATGTCAACAAATGCCGATTCTGTTTTTTGGTGCAGTCTCTGTCCACTGAGGTTAAAATGAAAGGCTCAAAAATAACGTGGCGATTGATTATTAAAATCAGAAAAACGTATGTTTGATTGATTGAGTAATGGTCGATAAACTGATTGGTTCACAGATAGTTGCTTGTTTAGTTTTTTTTTATAAATCGTATAAATTTTATTTTTTAATTTCAATTATTTTGAAGTTACGATATCTTTACTTTAGCTTCCGTCTCTGGTGACCATTCTACGGTGGTTGGCGAAGACGTAGAGTTATTGTTGTTTAAGTTATTATTCGACGGGGTGAAAATTTTCATTTTTTGAGGGTCTTTAGCGGCAAACATTCCAATAGCTCGGGTGGTGTCAGATGCCGCGTGAGCCAGTACGACATCAATGCAAGACATACTTCTTGCAAAAGTGTCCTTAATGTTCTGCAGAGAAACTATACTACCGGAAACTCTTGCTCTCTCCAGAGCGTCGCGCCTTTTTATGGCTTTTTCTCGTCTCAATTGATCCTGATAGTAGTCTGAAAAATTGTTGACAATAATCGGGATGGGAAGAGCGATGACCAGAACGCCACATATGCAGCACACGCTCCCGACGAGCTTACCCCATACGGTCTTCGGGCTGACATCCCCGTAGCCGACAGTGGTCATGGTTATGGCGGCCCACCAAAAAGTTTCCGGAATACTGGGAAACATTTCGGCATTATCCTCTCTTTCGGCAAAATAGGCGAGACTTGAGAAAACAAGAACTCCGATGGCCAGAAAAGTCATCAAAAGTCCTAGCTCTTTATAACTTCTCTGGAGTGTGTAACCCAAGGACTGTAGACCAGTGGAGTGTCGTGCCAGTTTGAGGATCCTGAATATTCGCATGATCCTGAAGAGTTGAACCACCCTACGAACGTTGTGAATCTGCTCAGAGCCTTTGGTGGTTTTTGACTCTGAGATGCAGAGGGAGATGAAGAAAGGCATGATTGCCATTAGATCTATAACGTTCAGTGCTCCTTTTAGAAATTTCACCTGTAAACAATTATGAATAATCTTATAGTAATGATTATGGTAATACTTGATTTTAAAATATTAATAATAATAGGGATGATGATGATGGTGGTGGTGGTCACCGACGGATCCAGGAGGGGGGTGAGGGATGTATCCCCCCACCAGATTACTAAAAAAATGTATGTACTAAAAATGGTTTTTTAAGCCCCACCAGTATCAGCAACGAATCCAGTAGGGATGCGGGATATGAACCCCCTCGCCAAATTACTGTGAAACGAGAGTGCACACCGGCATGGGGAATCCCATTAGGTACTACATATACAGCTGAAAGTTGCTTCAGTGCCATAAAGATATTGAAAAACTCATTGCGCAACAGAACCACAGATGAGCGTTTAACTGGCATGACATTATTATATATCCATAACGCGTTGCCTTTTAGAACACAGATGATGTTATTGATAGATTTGCAGCCAGCAAGAATAGGCGTCTTGATTTTGCACTGTAGATTTTTTATTTTATAAATTTGACTTCTGTTTTGAATGTTGTTTTTGTTGTCTTTGTTCATACTGTTTGTTTTGTAACTTGTAAAAAAATCTTTTTGTCAAGTTTTGGTTAGATCATCTCCCCACTAAAAAATCCTAGATCCGTCGCTGGTGATGATGATGATGATGATGATGATGATGGTCTTGAAGATGGCAGTCCCAACGATGTAATCTTTCTTGTTCAAAATGTTATTAAATAAATTCATCAAGCTGGAATTTTTCGATTGATAAATAATGAAAACAATGACAATGATAAATACGACAACTTATGTAGGTGTCGATAATGATGATAACGACGATGACGACGACGACACAATGACAAAACACAAAGTCAAATTATTTAGTTCGAGCTGCTCCAACTGCACTACCTTGCTAGGAGATGCCCAAAATCTGAGTAGATATTCGATGGTGAACCAGCAGACGCAGACCGTTTCAATTCCAACAAGATACTCGTTGTCGATGAAGTGACCGAATTCGTCTTTATCGTGGAGCGATGGAAGACTGTTAAGAGTCAGAGAGACTGTCGACAGAACAATGAAAGATACCGAAACTAGAGCCACAACCTTTAAGAAAAATATAACGTTTTTTTTGACGATTAATGTTGATATATATATATATGTATATTTTATAATAGTTTATAATAGTTTATAATCCTCGACACCAGATGTTTTAAGTTTTAAGACTCAAATAATAGAATGTAAGAAATACCGAAGTACTTCATGTCATGGATCATAATTTGATCGTTTCAACTGTTCCCTCCTCCTTTTTCCAGGCTTGGGACTGGCTCGGAATTACCGAGGCAGAATTAATTAAAGCTAGTGACAACTTTTAGTTTGAAATAAAAACTTATTTTATTTAAATTTAAAAAATATTAATTTACATTATTTTAATGATTATCAGTTTTTTGTCTACTCTGTGGATAATTTGATGCAGATGTGAATACAGAAGCGTTGATGTGAAATTGTAAGTGTGGATTTAGAAATGTAGATGTGGAAATGTGGATGTGAACATGTAGACGTGGAAATGTGGATGTGAACATGTAGATGTGGAAATGTGGATGTGAACATGTAGATGTGGAAATGTGGATGTGAACATGTAGATGTGGAAATGTGGATGTGAACATGTAGATGTGGAAATGTGGATGTGAACATGTAGACGTGGAAATGTGAACGTGGAAATGTTGAATTGGAAATGTAGACGTAGAAGTGTCGATATGGAAATGTTGAATTGGAAATGTAGACGCGGAAATGTGACCGTGGAAATGTTGAATTGGAAATGTAGACGCAGAAATGTGGATGTGGAAATGTTGAATTGGAAATGTAGACGTAGAAGTGTCGATATGGAAATGTTGAATTGGAAATGTAGACGTAGAAATGTGACCGTGGAAATGTTGAATTGGAAATGTAGACGTAGAAATGTGACCGTGGAAATGTTGAATTGGAAATGTAGACGTAGAAGTGTGGATATGGAAATGTTGAATTGGAAATGTAGACGTAGAAATGTGGATATGGAAATGTTGAATTGGAAATGTAGACGTAGAAATGTGACCGTGGAAATGTTGAATTGGAAATGTAGACGTAGAAATGTGGATATGGAAATGTTGAATTGGAAATGTAGACGTAGAAATGTGGATATGGAAAAGTTGAATTGGAAATGTAGACGCAGAAATGTGACCGTGGAAATGTTGAATTGGAAATGTAGACGTAGAAATGTGGATATGGAAATGTTGAATTGGAAATGTAGACGCAGAAATGTGACCGTGGAAATGTTGAATTGGAAATGTAGACGTAGAAATGTGACCGTGGAAATGTTGAATTGGAAATGTAGACGTAGAAATGTGGATATGGAAATGTTGAATTGGAAATGTAGACGTAGAAATGTGGATATGGAAATGTTGAATTGGAAATGTAGACGCAGAAATGTGACCGTGGAAATGTTGAATTGGAAATGTAGACGTAGAAATGTGGATATGGAAATGTTGAATTGGAAATGTAGACGCAGAAATGTGACCGTGGAAATGTTGAATTGGAAATGTAGACGTAGAAATGTGGATATGGAAATGTTGAATTGGAAATGTAGACGCAGAAATGTGACCGTGGAAATGTTGAATTGGAAATGTAGACGTAGAAATGTGACCGTGGAAATGTTGAATTGGAAATGTAGACGTAGAAATGTGACCGTGGAAATGTTGAATTGGAAATGTAGACGTAGAAATGTGGATGTGGAAATGTTGAATTGGAAATGTAGACGTAGAAGTGTGGATATGGAAATGTTGAAATGGAAATGTAGACGCGGAAATGTGACCGTGGAAATGTTGAATTGGAAATGTAGACGCAGAAATGTGACCGTGGAAATGTTGAATTGGAAATGTAGACGCAGAAATGTGACCGTGGAAACGTTGAATTGGAAATGTAGACGTAGAAATGTGGATATGGAAATGTTGAATTGGAAATGTAGACGTAGAAATGTGGATATGGAAACGTTGAATTGGAAATGTAGACTCAGAAATGTGATCGTGGAAATGTTGAATTGGAAATGTAGACGTAGAAATGTGGATAGGAAAATGTTGAATTGGAAATGAAAACCTCGATGCATATTCAGCCGGGCACCGATCAATACTTTTTTTTCTTCTTTCGCTATGTAATTATATATTTTTTTAGTTCTTTATAAATCGTTTAAAAATTTATTAATTTTGTTAACCGGTATTTTAAAAAAAAAAACACAAAAATAATCAAAAATTAAACTTGAAAATATAAGTAGATCAATATATAAATTATTAAAAATAATATATGTTTATATATATAATGAAAAACCTTGTTTTTTTTATCAAAGATTATATTAAAATAGATAAAAAAAGCTGATTTAATAAAATATATTAGGCTATTTATAATTTATAAGTTCAAACTAAAATCATGACTGTGGCTATTTTGATGATGATGATTATGACATTGATGATGATGATGATGATGAATATTATGACGATGACAACGACAACGACAATGACAACGACGATGACGACGAAGACGATGACGATGATGATAATGATGACGGTGATAATGATGGTGATGATTCAGAGGAAAGAAAGAATATGATGGAGATTCTTATGAGAACTGATAAAAATAACCATAATAAATTACGGCTTTAAATAAGTCTTATTGTTGTTGATGTGTTGGCGAGAGTATGATGTTGTTGTTCATGAACGAAAATACGATGTAGTTGTTGATGATAGTAAGTTGTTGTTGTTGTTGTTGAAAGTATGAACCTATGATATTAACCAGCATTTTATTACCTATATATCATAATATTACATATTATAATAATTATAACAAACCTGCTAATTACAAATTTAATTGTCAAAAACAGCACTTCAAATTTTAAATCAAATTTCTGAGAAACAAAAAATAAATTTTAAATAACTATGTATTTTTTATTTGTTTGTATTTGTTTGTGTTTGTTTGTGTTTGTTTATATTTGTTTGTGTTTGTTTGTATTTATTTGTATTTGTTTGTATTTGTTTGTATTTGTTTGTATTTGTTTGTATTTGTTTGTATTTGTTTGTATTTGTTTGTATTTGTTTGTCTTTATTTCTGTTTGTTCTTATTTATTTGTAATTACTTATATTTGTTTATATTTATTTTTATTTGTTTGTATTTATTTGTATTTGTATTTGTTTTTGTTTTTTTTATATTTATTTGTATTAGTTTGTAGTGATTTGTATTAGTTTATTTATATTTGCTTATTTTGTTATTTATTTATTTCAGCAACGAACACGTTTTTTTAAAGATAAAGCTGCAGATTTAAAAAAAAATTTCTCTTTCTGTTTTCTCATTAAAAATAGCAAAACCTTGAAAATCTGCAATAAAAATTCCTTGAGCAGGTGTTTGTGAACATTGTTTCAAATTATTTTGTTGTTTTTAGCGCTTTCGTTTTACTAAAAATTTAAAAGAAAAAACAAAAACATTATCATAATCATCATTATCGTCATCGTCATCATCACCGTCATCATCATCGTCATTGTCATCGTTATCGTCATCTTCATCGTCATCGTCATCGTCATCGTCATCGTCATCGTCATCGTCATCGTCATCGTCATCGTCATCGTCATCGTCATCGTCATCGTCATCGTCATCGTCATCGTCATCGTCATCGTCATCGTCATCGTCATCGTCATTTTCATCTTCATCTTCATCGTCATCGTCATCGTCATCGTCATAGTCATCGTCATGTCATCGTCATCTTCATCGTCATCGTCATCGTCATTGTCATCGTCATTGGCATCTTTATTGTCAACATGCACACACATAAAATCGTGACAGACATACATACATGCAAGGGTTTCATGTACATGTACATATTACGTGTGCACTCATCACATACACACAAACAGAGAGAGAGAGAGAGAGAGAGAGAGAGAGAGAGAGAGAGAGAGAGAGAGAGAGAGAGAGAGAGAGAGAGAGAGAGAGAGAGAGAGAGAGAGAGAGAGAAAGACAAATAGAGAGAGAGAGAGAGAGAGAGAGAGAAAATAGAGAAAAATGTAAAAATGTTTTTTATAGTATAGAGAACCAGACTCACATTTTCTATAGAATTTTTATTTCTCGATCTAAGTTGGTTGAATAACGCGAAATTCCGAATAGCCATGACGGTTCTAAACAATGAGTATATGTGCCCGTCATGACAAGTAGACCTCTCAGCCATATATGTATGTATGTATGTATGTATGTATGTATGTATGTATGTATGTATGTATGTATGTATGTATGTATGTATGTATGTATGTATGTATGTATGTATGTATGTATGTATGTATGTATGTATGTATGTATGTATGTATGTATGTATGTATGTATGTATGTATGTATGTATGTATGTATGTATGTATGTATGTATGTATGTATGTATGTATGTATGTATGTATGTATGTATGTATGTATGTATGTATGTATGTATGTATGTATGTATGTATGTATGTATGTATGTATGTATGTATGTATGTATGTATGTATGTATGTATGTATGTATGTATGTATGTATGTATGTATGTATAGGAGTGTATATTAGTGTAATATATTGTATGTGTGAAATTAGAATTTCGGTTTGACAATTTTTATAATAAAGAAATATACAAGTTTTATTTTGAAGTTATATTTTAACTAATAATCACACAAATGCAGAATTAAAGATTCTTATTATTCATGAACAGCTGTTTCGTTCTACTGCAACAAGAAGTTGTACAGGTGTGTTGACCTAGGGTACTGGGTACTGGGTACTGGGTACTGGTTACTGGGTACTGGTTACTAACTAAGATTCATTTCAACGAATCACCTGGTTGTCCGGAAATTTTGCAGCTTAAAAAAAATTATTTGTTGTATTTTCAGACTTTTTTCTTTGCTGGTTGTGAAAGGAATTTTAACGCAAGAAAGAATTTTTAGTTTGGTTTCAAAGAATTAAATTTTTTCACAAATCTGTGGTTAACAGCAACAAATATGCGGTCTTCTGTTAATAAATATTTATTTTTTTGTTTTTAAATCATATTTTGCAGTTTTTTTTATTTTTCTTATTCTCTTCAAAATTTCAATTTTTAACGTTTTATTTAGCTTCTCGGTGAAACTTAAAATAATTTAATTTTTAAATTATGCATGATAAAAAATTTGAAATAAAACAAATAGACACATAAACGCATAAAAGCATAAAAGCATAAATGCATAAACGCATAAAAGCATAAACGCATAAATGCATAATCATAACAAATTGAAAACAATTTGATAAACTACATTTTATAAATGAAGACAAAATCAGAAGAATTTCCGCTTCACCGACTCCTCAAAAGAACATTTTTTTTGAATGCAAGTTTGCAACACATGAAATGTCGTATAATTTCAACCATCGTAGTATGTTGAAGGTCTTCTTCGACATGTTGCAATGTTGCAGAAAACATGTTGCAATGTTGCAGAAAACATGTTGCAATGTTGCAGAAAACATGTTGCAATGTTGCAGAAAACATGTTGCAATGTTGCAGAAAACATGTTGCAAGGTTGCAGAAAACATGTTGCAATGTTGCACTCCAGCATTTAATGGTTTTCGCAGCGCAATATTGCATAATTTCAAGGAACGTTTGTTTTCATATTTACTTGCTTAGACATTTCAAGAATGCTCTTCATTTATATCTGTTTGTGTTTGTGTGTATATTTGTGCATATGTGTGCGTGTGTATTGCCAAGAAATTGTCGCTATGGTATGTAGGTGGAGATGAAAACTATTTATTGTCATCTTTATCATCTTTATAATCATCATTCTTATGATGCATGTGTGCGAGAGAAAAAAAGAAAAAAAGAAAAAGAAAGAGATATACACATACAAACCAGCGTAAATGCACATGATAATACACACAAACACACATACTACTACACACGCAAACAATAATACATACACTCACACTCACACTATTACACACACACAAACAATAAGACATACACACACATACAATACTTAACAACAATAAAACGTAAACAGACAAATAATTTCCGACATACACGCACCTGTTAAATTTATTTCTATATTTAAACATTAATTATCTGCAAAACCTCAACATTAACATTGGTTTCTAAAATTAAACGAAAACCTTTTTCATTCATTTACTCAAAATTCCAAAAACCGTTTTCATAGAAATGCTGATTGAAATTTATTGAAAGGCTTCATTGAATGTGGAAGGTTTTTTTTTTACTTATGCACTTTCGCAAATTTATAACCACTTTCCAAGCATACAATCCACATTTCCCGCGTTTTCTACCTACTAAACTATTGGCAAAGTAGTCGCAGATACATTGGCAACATTGTCGCAAATACATTGGCAACATTGTCACAAATACATTGGCAACATTGTCGCAATTACATTGGCAACATTGTCACAAATACATTGGCAACATTGTCGCAAATACATTGTCAACATTGTCGCAAATACATTAGCAACATTGTCGCAATTACATTGGCAACATAATAGCAAATACATTGGCAACGAAGTAGTAGTAGCAAATATCTTGGCAACATAGTAGCAAACATATTGGCAACATAGTTGCCACTACTAAGCTACAAATGCAATTACAACATAGTTGCTACTACTACGCATCAGCTGGCAAATTGAATAAAAACTATTTAAGCGGCTCATAAAAAGTTTAACGATTCTACCCCACCACCCCCACCCACACAGCGGTTCGGACGTGATTTTAAAAATATCACACCTTTCGGTTTTAACACATTTTCTCATCACACTTTTTCGTTCTGAACACATTTTTTTATTTTATCTTTTTCATCTATTTTTTCTCTTTTCTTCATTTAATTTTTACAGCTATTTTTTTTCTTTTATTTTTACCGTTTTTATCTCAAAATTCAAAAAGTCTTTATCGCTTTACATTAAATATTTTTCTACCCTAACTCCCCATCACCAAAATGAACTCCTCAAGAAATTCCACTTGAATCTCATTTCCTGCCTTCTTTCCAACTCGTCTTCTTTTCAACTTCCTGGCAAAGGAAGGAAGCCGTTTCAAATATTTTTTTAAAGTTTTAGATATTCTGTGAGAACATTTCTTCATCATCATCTTCATCATCATCGTCATCGTCATCGTCATCGTCATCGTCATCGTCATCGTCATCGTCATCGTCATCGTCATCGTCATCGTCATCGTCATCGTCATCGTCATCGTCATCGTCATCGTCATCGTCATCGTCATCGTCATCGTCGTCGTCGACATCGTCATCGTCATCGTCATCGTCATCGTCATCGTCATCGACATCGTCATCGTCATCGACATCGTCATCGACATCGTCATCGTCATCGTCATCGTCATCAACATCATCATCGTCATCGTCGTCGTCGAAATCTTAATCATCTTCTTCACCTACGTTCTCATCAATAATTCCAATCTCTCGCCAACACTACTACCATCATAACCACAGCAATCAACGTTACCATCATAACCACAGCAATCAACGTTACCATCATAACCATCACCTCTACCACCACCACCACCACCACCACCACCACCACCACCACCACCACCACCACCACCACCACCACCACCACCACCACCACCACCACCACCACCACCACCACCACCACCACCACCACCACCACCACCACCACCACCACCACCACCACCACCACCACCACCACCACCACCACCACCACCACCACCACCACCACCACCACCACCACCACCACCACAACCACCACCACCACCACCTACACAACTACCATCATCATTCTCATCATTTGATTGAATATGTGTGTTTATTAAATGATTGAATATATTTCTTTTTATATCATCTTCCAGCCCTCCCATAACACGTTTTTCATTCCCCTGGAGAAACATCTCCTTAATTTTTTATGACTCAAAGCCACGCTCCGCCTATAAATCGCCTCATGAAAGTATAAAACTATTTTTTTTAACTATAAATAGTTATTTATTCCGAAAAATAATTTTTATCTCTTTGTTAATATTAATAGTAATTATAATGTCATTATGAAAAATTACTTTTTTAACTATATATTTTATTTATATAATTCAAAATGTTAAGAAATCTGAAAATCTTATTTGAGAGTTAATCATAATACTCTTATCAGCTTTAATTTTTAAAACATTTTTAATCGATTGTCATTGCTGATCTAACACGTCAATATATATATATATATATATTTTTAACCCTATCTAGCCCTTTGAGGAACATAATAAATTTGAAAAGATAAAATTATTAAAATAAATAATAATAATAGTAAAATTAATAATTAATTACTGTTGTTTTTATTATTAATAAATTATTATGAAAGTGAAAATATTGTTTGAAGTAGCCAAGAGGATAATTGTTGATTTGATGGATAATTGTTGATTTGATGAGTTCTACAATGCACTCGTTTGACCCCAGAGAATTTGCTGTTGTTGTTGCGGATAATGTGGTTGTTGTTGTTGTGATAATGAGGTTGTTGTTGTGATAATGTGGTTGTTGTGATAATGTGGTTGTTGTGATAATGTGGTTGTTGTTGTGATAATGTGGTTGTTGTTGTGATAATGTGGTTGTTGTGATAATGTGGTTGTTGTTGTGATAATGTGGTTGTTGTGATAATGTGGTTGTTGTTGTGATAATGTTGTTGTTGTTGTTGTGATAATGTGGTTGTTATTTTATAAAAATATATGCTTATACAACTGTTAAAATAAAATAGACAATGTATTTGCTTGCATAAAAGCTTATAACACAAACCGTGTCTCATGCTTTTATGGTAAATAATTTAATAAATGTTCAAAATAAATAACACCTTAGTAGATTAACGTCGATTCAAACGTTTATTTTTAATTTATTTTTAATTTTTATTATTTTTTTTTTAAACAAGAAAGACATCTTTCACTAACCCTCGCTGCCCGAGATGTCTGCGGTTTTTCGAGAAGGTCCCAGAGAGTTTGACGCCATCTGACGACGCGGCCAGTCCCGGTGAACACCTCTGGTTCAGGAAGGATGAGACTCTGTTCTTCTTTGCTCATCTCGTCGTAAACGTGCTCCTTGCATCTGTGATAGACGTGTTGGCAGCAGGATTCCAGGTATAATTCGTCCATTCCCCAGTAGTCCAAGTCGTCACAGAACGACAAAACGCACAACTGGGAAATATCACATCTATCATCATCATCATCGTCATCGTCACCATCACCGTCACCGTCACCGTCACTATACAACAGTTATTTTGTAGACACCACTTCAATGCAGATTTTTACAATTTTTGGTTCATCTCTTTATTTAAAAATTTCTTAATATATTAATAAATGTTTTTTATTTGCTTATATAGTGATGAGGATGATGATGATGATGATGAGGATGATGATCTTCTTTGTGCAAATGCAGGAAAAAACAATATATTGATTTAAAAAATTATGACAAAAACAAAACAAAAAATACAAAAATATAATGGCCAAGAAAGGACAAAAAATAATAAAAGAGAAATACGGACGACCCAAAATACTTTATTTACTCCTGGGTCTGCTTTGCTTTTATGTCCCATTTTGTGCTTTGTACATGTCGTATTTTATTCTGTCGTACATGTTGTATTTTATTCTGTCGTACATGTTGTATTTTATTCAGTCGTACATGTCGTATTTTATTCAGTCATGTATCTTCTTTTAAATTTAATTTGAAACAAACATTAATTTTAATTAAGAGACATACTGGGGTATAGAAACACAAGCACTTTATTGTTTTTTTTTATTCTTTTAAGGAGATTTTACACATCCGATACGAAAACTATCAAACAAAGAATGTTAAAAAGTACTGAAACAACAAAACAAAGAATGTTTGAATAAACATAAACAACACTATAATAAATGTTTGAATATATTATAACAACAATATAAAGAATATTTGAACAAACTAAATCAACAAAACAAAAATTGTTTGAATATACTAAAACGACTAAACAAAAAATATTTGTATATACTAAAACAACAATAAAAAAATGTTAGACTGAACCCAAACTACATGACAAAATAAATAAAATTTCTTCAGTTTAAACATCTCGGAAAAAATGAAGCACAGTGTTACATTTACGCAAGCTTGCAGTCTATTTTGCCCATCCTAAAAAGTAAATGTAAATTTCGGCTTACTTATGATAAATTAAATAAATAGATTTAATTTTTTTACTGTCATTTAAACTGATTTATTTTCACAATTATTTTTTTTTATGTCATACATCGTGTTTTAACAAGTTCGAAGCCTTATGAACTATATTGAAGTGAACTTTAACCTCAAATATAAATATAAATATAAATATAAATATAAATATAAATATAAATATAAATATAAATATAAATATAAATATAAATATAAATATAAATATAAATATAAATATAAATATAAATATAAATATAAATATAAATATAAATATAAATATAAATATAAATATAAATATAAATATAAATATAAATATAAATATAAATATAAATATAAATATAAATATAAATATAAATATAAATATAAATATAAATATAAATATAAATATAAATATAAATATAAATATAAATATAAATATAAATATAAATATAAATATAAATATAAATATAAATATAAATATAAATATAAATATAAATATAAATATAAATATAAATATAAATATAAATATAAATATAAATATAAATATAAATATAAATATAAATATAAATATAAATATAAATATAAATATAAATATAAATATAAATATAAATATAAATATAAATATAAATATAAATATAAATATAAATATAAATATAAATATAAATATAAATATAAATATAAATATAAATATAAATATAAATATAAATATAAATATAAATATAAATATAAATATAAATATAAATATAAATATAAATATAAATATAAATATAAATATAAATATAAATATAAATATAAATATAAATATAAATATAAATATAAATATAAATATAAATATAAATATAAATATAAATATAAATATAAATATAAATATAAATATAAATATAAATATAAATATAAATATAAATATAAATATAAATATAAATATAAATATAAATATAAATATAAATATAAATATAAATATAAATATAAATATAAATATAAATATAAATATAAATATAAATATAAATATAAATATAAATATAAATATAAATATAAATATAAATATAAATATAAATATAAATATAAATATAAATATAAATATAAATATAAATATAAATATAAATATAAATATAAATATAAATATAAATATAAATATAAATATAAATATAAATATAAATATAAATATAAATATAAATATAAATATAAATATAAATATAAATATAAATATAAATATAAATATAAATATAAATATAAATATAAATATAAATATAAATATAAATATAAATATAAATATAAATATAAATATAAATATAAATATAAATATAAATATAAATATAAATATAAATATAAATATAAATATAAATATAAATATAAATATAAATATAAATATAAATATAAATATAAATATAAATATAAATATAAATATAAATATAAATATAAATATAAATATAAATATAAATATAAATATAAATATAAATATAAATATAAATATAAATATAAATATAAATATAAATATAAATATAAATATAAATATAAATATAAATATAAATATAAATATAAATATAAATATAAATATAAATATAAATATAAATATAAATATAAATATAAATATAAATATAAATATAAATATAAATATAAATATAAATATAAATATAAATATAAATATAAATATAAATATAAATATAAATATAAATATAAATATAAATATAAATATAAATATAAATATAAATATAAATATAAATATAAATATAAATATAAATATAAATATAAATATAAATATAAATATAAATATAAATATAAATATAAATATAAATATAAATATAAATATAAATATAAATATAAATATAAATATAAATATAAATATAAATATAAATATAAATATAAATATAAATATAAATATAAATATAAATATAAATATAAATATAAATATAAATATAAATATAAATATAAATATAAATATAAATATAAATATAAATATAAATATAAATATAAATATAAATATAAATATAAATATAAATATAAATATAAATATAAATATAAATATAAATATAAATATAAATATAAATATAAATATAAATATAATATAAATATAAATATAAATATAAATATAAATATAAATATAAATATAAATATAAATATAAATATAAATATAAATATAAATATAAATATAAATATAAATATAAATATAAATATAAATATAAATATAAATATAAATATAAATATAAATATAAATATAAATATAAATATAAATATAAATATAAATATAAATATAAATATAAATATAAATATAAATATAAATATAAATATAAATATAAATATAAATATAAATATAAATATAAATATAAATATAAATATAAATATAAATATAAATATAAATATAAATATAAATATAAATATAAATATAAATATAAATATAAATATAAATATAAATATAAATATAAATATAAATATAAATATAAATATAAATATAAATATAAATATAAATATAAATATAAATATAAATATAAATATAAATATAAATATAAATATAAATATAAATATAAATATAAATATAAATATAAATATAAATATAAATATAAATATAAATATAAATATAAATATAAATATAAATATAAATATAAATATAAATATAAATATAAATATAAATATAAATATAAATATAAATATAAATATAAATATAAATATAAATATAAATATAAATATAAATATAAATATAAATATAAATATAAATATAAATATAAATATAAATATAAATATAAATATAAATATAAATATAAATATAAATATAAATATAAATATAAATATAAATATAAATATAAATATAAATATAAATATAAATATAAATATAAATATAAATATAAATATAAATATAAATATAAATATAAATATAAATATAAATATAAATATAAATATAAATATAAATATAAATATAAATATAAATATAAATATAAATATAAATATAAATATAAATATAAATATAAATATAAATATAAATATAAATATAAATATAAATATAAATATAAATATAAATATAAATATAAATATAAATATAAATATAAATATAAATATAAATATAAATATAAATATAAATATAAATATAAATATAAATATAAATATAAATATAAATATAAATATAAATATAAATATAAATATAAATATAAATATAAATATAAATATAAATATAAATATAAATATAAATATAAATATAAATATAAATATAAATATAAATATAAATATAAATATAAATATAAATATAAATATAAATATAAATATAAATATAAATATAAATATAAATATAAATATAAATATAAATATAAATATAAATATAAATATAAATATAAATATAAATATAAATATAAATATAAATATAAATACATATATACACTTAGAATATCCCAACGGGTGTTAAAGTTGTTGAGATAGTGCAGCACCTGTTTGGGACTGCTATTTGACTTGCAAAGCAACAAGGAAAATCTAATTTGCATAATCATCACATTATTCTTCTTTTTATCATCATCGTCATCATCGTCATCATTTTGTTTTGTTTTATTTCTTTATCGAAATTCTTAGGTTTTTCTTCTTTGCTTTCTCATTTCCGTCATATTTTTTATCTTTACTATTTTCAATCTGTTTTTTGCCTTACTGTCTCTATTTAGTTTTAATTTTTTTTTTCATATCTTATCTTCCTTTTCCAGTTTCTCTCATCATCTCTCCCTGGAGAAGCGGATGACATCAGCGTTGACAATTTACTGTTTTTCATAAAAAGTTATTTAAAATTAAACAAAAAAACTGAAACTATTAATGGAAAAATATCGATTAAAATAAAATAACAAAAAAGAAAGAAGATATGAAAAATTTAACTGTTTAAATTTAATTTTAAAGAATAAACAAATTAAAAAAGACAACAAAATAAAAAATACACAGAAAAACTTTTTTTCTGCCAAACAAACAAACGCCCACGCAAAGAAAAAAACAAAAAAACAAAACAACGAACAAACAAACAAACAGAACAACAAAAGAACGAACAAACAAACAAGACATCGAGAGAACAAATACAATTGTTCTTCTCCAACTCTTTTTTCCAACAAAACTTTTTTCCAGATTTTCACAAAGAATCTTTTAAATTAAATTTTCAGCTTTTTTGCCCTTACTTTTATCATCTCCGTTTTGGTTAAATTTTAATTTATCGTTTGAATTTTACGGTGGCGCAAAAATTTCAAATATTACCACGATTCTCATCTAGGGAACGGTGGTTTCTGCCATTAAACCTCTGATCCCCACTTCAACAACAGCATGGCATGCAGGAGACAGCAGACAGGAGGAAGCAGACAGGGGACAGCAGAGACGGGACAGTAGACAGGGGACAGCAGAGAGGGGACAGAAGACAGGGAACAGCAGAGAGGGGACAGCAGAGAGGGGACAGCAGAGAGGGGACAGCAGACCCCACGAGGCTTCAGGTTGAAATTGTACTCGAAAGTAATGAACGATGAGTTGGAAATTCTATTTTTTCAGCAAACAGAACGAACATGAATTTTTCATTCATTTCTGCGTGCAGAAATCTAATGTTTTGAATGTAAATATACGTGTGAATACGACGGAGTGAACACGGAGGAGTGAATATTAAGGGGTAAACATGAAAGAGTGAACATGAAGGAGTGTTAACATAAAGTAGTGAATATAAAGGAGCCAATATGAAAGAGAAATATTCAAATGGATATATTTACAAATTTACCTAAATATTTAACTGAATAAATCTATACATTTACCTAAATATTCAACTGGATATATCTACAAACTTACCTAGTTATTTAACTTAAATATTTAACTAAATATATCTACAAATATATTTAAATATTTAGTAGCTATATCTACAAATTTACATACATGTATAAAAATACGTTTAATTTTTACATATAAACAGCATCTACAGTTCACAACTAACCAACAAACCTCTCCAACAAATTGAAGTTTCCCTGTCCTATAGAAAGAAAGTATGGAAGCAAACGCCCGCGGATGCCGATCGAAGAAAAATTCGGGTATCTCAACTATCCTCAGTCCCCCCTCTTTGTGCAAACCAAAGTCATCTTCAAAAGTAGTCGTTGTTAGGCCGTAGTCGTCGCAGAGGTCTCTCAAGTCATCGTGATTGTCGGCTAATTCCAGCCGACCCAGCCTCGTCCGGGGGTACTTGCGGAGTAGAGACCAGGGTATGCGGTATTTTTCTCCGCCAACGTTGAGCGTCACAAGATCAGAAGATTTTTTAAGATTCAGAAAACGATCCGCCGATGTTGTTGAGTGTTGTAGAAAATTTGTTGGCCTGTATGTTGAGTGTCGATCTGAAATAATTGTTGTTCTATTATTATTATTATTATTATTATTATTATTATTATTATTATTATTATTATTATTATTATTATTATTATTATTATTATTATTATTATTATTATTATTATTATTATTATTATTATTATTATTATTATTATTACTATTACTATTACTATTATTATTATTATTATTATTATTATTATTATTATTATTATTATTATTATTATTATTATTATTATTATTATTATTATTATTATTATTATTATTATTATTATTATTATTATTATTATTATTATTATTATTATTATTATTATTATTATTATTATTATTATTATTATTATTATTATTATTATTATTATTATTATTATTATTATTATTATTATTATTATTATTATTATTATTATTATTATTATTATTATTATTATTATTATTATTATTATAATAAAGATTTGTTGATGTCATTGAAAGAGAGTTTTTTTACATGCGGTGTACACATGGTTGCACATAAAAACCCTCTCTTGTACATATCTATATATATAGAAGGCAATGTCTGTTTGTGGGGGGTATTCACTTATCACATCCGAGCCGCAGGAGCAATCTAAAAAATTTAGTCTTCATTGGAGAGAAGGTTCTAAATAATTACAAAACTATCTGCTATTTATTTTACGTTTTATTAGCAAAAAAGAAAGAAAACTAAACACAAAAAAACCCGAATGAAGTCGGGTGAAGTCGGGTCAACTTGCTAATGAACCACATAAACATCGGAGAATTTGTTTTTCTTAAAAAAAAGTTAAATTTAGCTCCTTGTTAGCAACACACACACAAAGAAAAACGGTAAAAATTAATTCTAAGAGAATAACATCAAAACGGGAGTTGGTGCCATCAATTGGGGAGTAAATTGGGGGGGGAGTGATAAGACTTTCTTTTCATCGTTTTCATGCAAAGTCATTTCAGCCTAATTACGTGGCTTAGCCAAAAAAACGCAAAAAACCAGATAATTTGGTAATAACAATCAATTATTTATGTTTGCTTTTCCAAATGAGATTTACAAAAAATAGACTCCACGATCATTCAAGCGGAAATTCTTTGGTTGAAATGCAGTACAGCGAAAAAGAAATTTGAACTTTGAACTTGGTTCAACTTCCTCATTTCGGCAATTCACTCATCAAGAACAGCAAATTTATTGCCAGACCTTTGTGCTTATAATTTTTTAATTGTATATTATATTTATCATATCCAAGTATTAATTTTTTTAATTGTATATTATATTTATCATATGCAAGTATTAATTTTTTAACTGTATATTTATCATATCCAAGTATTAATTTGTTTTAATTGTATTTTATATTTTTCATATGCAAGTATTATTTTTTTAATTGTATATTATATTTATCGTATGCAAATATTACATTTTTTTTAATTGTATATTATATTTATCATATGCAAGTATTAATTTTTTAACTGTATATTTATCATATCCAAGTATTAATTTGTTTTAATTGTATTTTATATTTTTCATATGCAAGTATTATTTTTTTAATTGTATATTATATTTATCGTATGCAAATATTACATTTTTTTTAATTGTATATTATATTTTTCATATGCAAGTATTATTTTTTTTATTGTAAATTATATTTATCGTATGCATATAATAAACTTTTTTTATTGTCATGTACAAATACATTAAAATCATGACTAATTATGTAGTGCACTAAATAATTCCTGACAAAATCTGATCAGAGTAATAAAATAGAAAAAGTCTTTGCAATTTTAATGAGAAACGCACCGACGACGATGATGAAGATGATGATAATGACGACGACGACGACGACGACGATGATGATGATGATGATGATGATGATGATGATGATGATGATGATGATGATGATGATGATGATGATAATGACGATGATGACGAAGATGATGATGAAGACAATGATGATGATGGCGATGATGATGATAATAATGATGACGATACTAAAAATCATTAACAATGACAATGACAATCAATGATGATGATGGCGATGATGATGATGATGATGATAATGATGACGATACTAAAAATCATTAACAATGACAATGACAATCAAGACAATGATGATGATGGCGATGATGATGATGATGATAATAATGATGACGATACTAAAAATCATTAACAATCTTCTTTTTTGTTTTCTAATCTTCGTTATTTTGTACTGCCATTGTCTGATTAGTTTATGACGACGCATATTTGCATTAAAAAATATTTCGACTCAAATCACAGCTTAAAAATGTCACAAAAAATTTTCAAAATACCCAGAAAAATGTCAAATTGTCAAAGAAAATTAAAAAAATTCCGCTTAAAATTTTTTTCCAGGGACAAGCACTTCAAAAATTCAAAAGTGAGTTGTCTAAAATATTTGTTCTAGAGTGAGTTGTCTAAAATATTTGTTCTAGTGTGAGTTGTCTAAAATATTTGTTCTAGTGTGAGTTATCTAAAAATACTGGTTCTGCAGTAAGTTAGGTATCTGAGGGCCAATATCTTTAAGGTGATTTGCAAAAAAAGATAGTAGTTCTCGAGTCAGTTGTTTTAAAGACATTGGTTCATGAGAGTTTTCTGAGAACAATAGCTTTGAAGTAAATAGTCTGGTGGTATTGGTTTTAAAGTAGCTTTGAAAAACTGGTTTTAGAGTGAGTTATAAGTAGTTATTAGTTCTAGAATGAATGGTTTGAGAATACGGATGCTTTTCCTATAAATAAAGCAATACTGAAAACCTTTTTTGATTTAAATCAATTTGCTCTACCCATAATTTCCACACAAAAATAATAATAATAAAATAGAAAAAGAAAAAAATATTATATGACACTTTCTTACGGGCTTCTTCTGCTCTCAAATTGATTTTTAGATATCTTTGGTTACCTGATCAAAACCGTGTTTTTATTTTCGGACGTTTCTAGTTAGAGGTTTCCTGTTTCCGGTGCAATGTATCATGAACGACGAAAATATGTGTGTATCAATTGATTGAATAATATCCTATAAACAAAGACTAGGAGATTTAAAAAGAGGAAGACAAAGAGAGAGAGAGAGAGAGAGAGAGAGAGAGAGAGAGAGAGAGAGAGAGAGAGAGAGAGAAAGAGAGAGAGCGAGAGAGAGAGAGAGAGAGAGGAGAAGAGAGAGAGGTGGAAAAGTAGACAAAGACCAAGTATATGGGTGAACCCAATTAACATTATTACTTCCATGTTTATCAATTACTTCTAAATTTATTTATCACCTGTGTGAAGAGAAGAAATTTAAATAAACAAACATTTTGTTTAAAATAAATTAATGTTTAATAACTTTTGATTATAATTTATTTGGTTTTACTTGATAACGCATTCAAAATCTAAATATAACAAAAGAATTTACGCTTACATAAACAATTCTTTATCTTCTAATGTTTTATGTGTTGGCTTTGAAGTTTTAATGCACACATAAAAAATGGTATTTCTCTAATAAAAGATTACTGCTGGCGGAAGAACAAACCATGAAGATGATGGCGATGATGATGATGACGATGATGTTAATGATGATGATGATGGCGACGATGATGATTATATTGACGATGATAACAATGATTCTGATGATGGCAATGATAGCGATGATGATGATGAAAAAGAAGAAGATGATGATGATATTAATGATGATGATGATGACAATGACGATGATGACAATGACGATGATGATGATGGAAATAGCAATTGTATAACGAGCAATGGCGTCATTGATTGAAATGTCACTTAGAACAATGGTTACAATATTGATGATGGCGACAGAATAATTCCATTTTTGTATATCACGATTGTATGGCAGCATATAAAACATAATACAACAAGAAACAGAGACAGAAGGAAAAAGGAGAAAAAGAGAGAGAAATTAAAGAGAGAGAGAGAGAGAGAGAGAAAGACAAAAGAATAGAGAGAAAAGAAGAGTGGGAGAGATATGGAAGAGTTGGTTATGATGATGATAGAATGTATGACATCGGTGAAGTTGTAATAAAAACATTTTAACTCTACATTGATGTCCGAACATGAGTTCAATCAGCCATGCATGACGAAAGTCTGTGTGTCACGTCATCTGTCGTTCTGTGTACGTGTGTGTGACTGTATGTGTATTTGTGTATGTTTTTGTATGTTTGTATTTGCGTGTATGTATGTGTATATGTGTGTATGTTTGTATTTGTGCGTATGTTAATGTATGTATGTGTTTGTATGATTAACGTGTGTATATGTGCATGTGTGTATATATGTGTATGTGTGTGAATGTGTGTATGTGTGTGTGCCTGGCTGTGTTTGTACGCCTAGGTTTTTTTAACAGGTGGAAAAGGTTTTTTAGCGGAACACCGTACCGAATGGTTATTATGTAAGACAAATTTACTTTATTGAATTTCTTCGATTTCCATCTCACATGATTTAAAATCTGTTAAATGCAGATTTCTTTTTATACTCAATTTGGCAAAAATTTTCAATAAAAGATTCTGCCATAAAGTTGACGTTTAATTAAATATAATACCAGTGCATAATAAGAAAAGTCCAATCATTGTGTGCATAAATTATATTGATAATTTAATGAACAGTCAGTCCCATATTTTTCATATTCATTTGAAAAATAAACAAGTAGTTAGTAAGATGTAATTTTAAAAAATTAATCCGGCGCTAACATTTAATTCACATTTAAGTTCAATGAAAATATTAATGCATTTGATGTTGTTGATGTTTATGTCCAAGTTCTGTTTATTGTTGATGTAGTATGTATTAAATCTAATACACTTGTTGTTGTTAATGTGGTATATCTAATAAACAGTCGCACATTTGTTGTTGTTGATGTGGTATATCTGATAGACAGTGGTGCACTTGTCATGGTTGACGTTGTAGTTGTATATCTAATGGACAGTGGTGCCCTTAAAATCAATCATTAAGATGATTCGATGGATCATCACGTACTAAATTATTTTTTTATCGAAAAATAAAGGAATTAAACAAGTAAAGGAAAAACGAGTTTTTTAACACAAACTTTAATTTCAAATACACCCGATTTAGAAATACGAAAGATGTTGAAATTAAATTCTTTTAATTGAATCATGTATTGTCATCCAATATAAAGCTATGCTAAAAGTTTCAGCTTCCTAGCTAGTCAAAAAGCTGGTTAAATTTTACTTGCAATGTTTTGCGTACAGAGAAAGCCACACACACACAAACAGAGATTGTAACCTAAATAAAAGTTTTTAAAAATATGGAAAATTTAAAAAACAAAATCAAATTAATAATTAACAATGTACTAAAATAACTAGTGTCTACATAAATTTAAATACTTTTAAATTTATGTAAACATTTGTTGAATGGAATTTTGAAATGCTTATCCCTACATTCTGGTTTCTGCGGGTTTTAGTAGAACTACAGGTGACGTTTAATTCAAATAAATTTTAGAAAAATATTAAAAAAAGAAGTTATGACTTACCTGTAGTGACGGTGAGTAGAACAGGTGTATTGGATCGGGGAGTACGTAAAGGTGAGGGTGGTGTTATGGTGATGTTTTGTGGGAGGTTCAGCCTTTTCATTTTCAGTTGACCTTTTTGATTTTTGTTCTTTTTGCAAAAAAAACTTTAATGTTTATTTTAGGTCCGGCGAAACTTGATTATTATCTTTCTATTCTAGAATATAATAATTCTATTTCACTCTAGAATATATTCATTATATTTCCCTCTAAAATATATTTATTCTATTTCAATTCGATTCTGACAGTCTTAAATATTAAATTTTTTTTTACAGTTCGTAGAACGTTTTGTTTGGTTCATGGCTGCAAAATTCCGGAACTACAAAATTTCTTCCTTTTTATCGGATGAAGCAACACACTTCCTGTTATGTAGAGAGAGAGAGAGAGAAAGAGAGAGAGAGAGAGAGAGAGAGAGAGAGGGGGGGGGGGGGAGAGAGAGAAAGAGAGAGAAAAAGAGAGAGAGAGAAAGAGAGAGAGAGAGAGAGAAGTAGAGAGAAGAAAATAAAAAAAAATAAGAGAGTGGGAGAAAGAGGGGAAAGGAAATTAGCGTGACTTGATATCCATGCAAAGGTATCCATACGAAGGTATCCATGCAAAGGTATCCATGCAAAGGTATCCATGCAAAGGTATCCATACAAAGGTATCCATTCCCAAGTGAGTGAGTAAAAGTTATTGAGTCACTGCCAGAAGATACATTCTTTCACTTTTTAAATTTACGCAGATTCACCAAAACAACGATCTTCTGGTTTGCTTTTTATGCTAAAATTGAAACTTTAAAAATTTGTTGGTTTTTGAATTTTTTTAGGGGGTCAAAAAAGAAAATGAAAAAGGAGAGAGAAAGTCTGAAAACGATATTAAATTCTAGGAAAATAGATTTTTAAAGTTATTATTGAATAAAAAACAAAGCAAAAGTACTTCAACAAATCATTCGTTTTGAATACAAGGACTAATAAAAATGTCACAATTCCATGCATCACCAGTAGCAACCTCCAGTCACAATTCCATGCATCACCAATAGCAACCTCCAGTCACAATCCATGCATCACCAGTAGCAACCTCCAGTCACAATTCCATGCATCACCAATAGCAACCTCCAGTCACAATCCATGCATCACCAGTAGCAACCTCCAGTCACAATCCATGCATCACCAATAGCAACCTCCAGGCCCTGTTTCATAGATTCGTTCAGCATTTTCAGATGCTTGAATCTTTTTATATATATGTTTTTTCTGCGTGTGTTTATGTATACGCGTGTATAAGTATGTATATGTCTGTGTATGTGCGAGTGTATCTGGTGTAGTAAATTATGCATGTGTATATAAAAAGTATTTGCAATTTCAAATACCTGCGAATATCGATGCCTTAGTAAATCTCTTTGTTGAGAAATATTTACACTTGTAATAAATAATTCAACATTTAAGATTTTTGTTTATCGAGAAAACACGCACACATGTGTGTTATAATTATATTATACATATTATAATGGATACACACAGATATGCTTACACGTACATTTACACATACATAAACATATATACACATATATCTTTTCTGAAACACACGCACAAATATGTTCACACAATTATATACATAGACACACATACCAAATCACTGAAATTGCCCAAAAAAGAGAATTTCGACGTTTATTTCTTGTTTTTTAATTTTTTTAAATTTTCTTTTTCTTGATTTTCCTCTTTTGAAAAAAAGTTTTTTGGCGACAAAAATGTTAGAAAGATACAAAACAAATACATGAAAAATACAAGGAAGATACAAGGAAGATACAAGGAAGATACAAGGAAGATACAAGGAAGATACAAGGAAGATACAAGAAAGATACAAGGAAGATATAAGGAAGATACAAGGAAGGTGAGACTCGTCTGAATGCGGGACATCAAGTGATATTCGTACTGTTTAATTTTACTTTAAAAATACTTATTTTTTTCCCAGGTACAATACACACAATCCTATGTATAAAAATGCACACATTTCGACGAATATACACACATGTTATAAATTGTAATAATATTATATAATTATATTATATAATAAATATTTTGTGTATTATGCATATAAACTCATAGAAATGCAACAATCTAAAAATTACTGGAGATACGATGCATTAGCAAACTACTTACAGTTGCACTCATAAATACAATAAAATACATGCATATACAATCAAACAAACATGCATATATACAAACAAACAAGCATGCATATATATATATATATACAAACAAACAGGCAAACATACAATCAAACAAGCATGCATATATACAAACAAACATGCATGCATATACAATCAAACAAATACGCACATACAATCAAACAAGCATGCATATAAACAAACAAACATGTATACATATACACTCAAACAAGCATGCATATACAAACAAACATGCATGCACATACACTCAAATAAGCATGCATGCATATATACAAACAAACATGCATGCATATACAATCAAACAAATACGCACATACAATCAAAAAAGCATGCATATATACAAACAAACATGTATACATATACACTCAAACAAGCATGCATATACAAACAAGCATGCATGCACATACACTCAAATAAGCATGCATGCATATATACAAACAAACATGCATGCATATACAATCAAACAAATACGCACATACAATCAAAAAAGCATGCATATATACAAACAAACATGTATACATATACACTCAAACAAGCATGCATATACAAACAAGCATGCATGCACATACACTCAAACAAGCATGCATGCATCTATACAAACAAACATGCATACATATATACAAACAAACATGCATGAATATATACAAACAAACATGCATGCATATATACAAACAAACATGCATGCATATATACAAGCAAACATGCATGCATATATACAAACATACATGCATACATACAAACGCGTACACGCATTGTCGTAAACATACTCAGTCTGCGTATCGAACGATGGCGCTATTGATCCTCGCACAACTCGGCCGACTGACTTGACGGTGCAGGCAATTAGTAGACGCGAATTCTAGTAGAGGACACATTCCATTTGGACCAGACGCATGCCGAAGAAGACAAAAGAAATGTCATAACACAACTTCTATACAACTAAAAACTTAGACGCATGTTTAGAAGAACACGCACATACAAAAAGCGGGCTACATAATTTTGTACGAATGTACACATAGAAGCTAGTACAAGTAACCAAGGAATGTACATTGCTGCATGTTTTATTCTGGAGCATATATAGGATTTTTTTTTTTTTTTTTTTTTTTATAATAGTTTATAGTCCTTTACACCAAGTGTTTTAAGACTGAAACGGCTGTGTCAGAAGCACCTAAGTACTACCAGTCGTGGATCATAATTTGATCCTTTTAACTTTTCCCTCCTCCTTTCTCCAGGCTTGGGACTGGCTTGCAAAAGCAAGGCGGAGTTGCATATATAGGAACATATTTTAATCTAAGATGGCATAAGATTTTCTTTTAATATACATATCCTATAACAAACATAGTATATATATATATATATATATATATATATATATATATATATATATATATATATATATATATATATCATGCATATTAGACATATCCTATTGCATGTAGGTATATATTTTACCAGATGTCATATTCGGCAAAGACCAATGCATGGCATACCGGGAAAGGCCAATGCAAGAAAACCATTTTAAATTTGTTCTAGCAAATTCTTGTCGGTTATGATATAGTGGACGAGTTGTTATTAGGATGTTTATTTTTTATATTTAT